>JACEIK010006623.1:5628-18292 GCA_018107945.1 Datura stramonium | reverse complement strand
TCACAATGCCCACAATAAGGGGACTTCAGACTCGATTTATAACTACAACACAATTGAAAGTAACACGTATTTCGCTTCACAGTTACTTGTGACAAACATAATTAACGATTCGAACTCAATGTAATGCACTTTTGGTCCTTGTAAGAATTATACTTACTTCAATTAAGTGTGAAGACACAAGAATATTGGCCTTTTCGACAGTATATATTCGTGCTTGAACAACGAGGATAGGATACCTTAACATACCTTATTTCGACGAGCTTTCTTTAGTCGCTTCTTTCCTTCAACAACTATCCTTTATCCCCTTCAATTACCTGAATTTATAATCAAATGAAAAGGATGTTTTAAGTCAATATATCCGGCCAAAACATCACAACAATACACAAGAAAATATTTTAGCATAATACTACAACTTGTTCTACACACTTTTAAGGAAAGAATAGAAGCAGGAAATTACCTAACTTTCTTTGTAACCAACTCCCTCCAACATGGAGTATATTTTCAGTAACACACATCTATAACAACCTTAAAAAATGAGTAGTAACCTTCAGCAAAATCGCACCAAGAATGGCAGCCAAACTTGGCGCCTAACTTCTAGTTTCAAACTGGGATTCTTTCAAGTTTGAATACTAGAAACGCTTACCTTTTGCTGGAGAGTTATTCTTGGTTAAAATAGGAGTATTTGATTTCAACTTATTGTTCTAAAATGCAACAACCTTGCTATCAAAAATGCAGCAAAAATAGTTGACAAACACACCTCCAACTTTTAGTCTTTTACTCATGAATTCAAGCAAGGTTAGTAGTAGAATTCTCATCTTTTTTACTTGTATTTAATCCCTACCAAAAGGGAGCATATATATAGCTTAGAACTGCTTCAAAAATGCAGCAAATTCACCACAACAATACTGCCCAAACGAAGCTACAAGGTGGCAACAACTTCACCACAACGTTGCCTTCACTTCCATGAACTTTTGCTTGAGTTTTGATGGTGTTTCCTTGATGGATTCCTCTTCACTTTGCCTTGGTTATTTGCTGGAAATTGAGAGAATTGTAGAGGGTAAACAAGCACCTCAAATCTGAAAAAGTTATGAAATAAAAGATATGCCACACATTAGATTTTTATATACTTAGGGCGATGACCCTTGTTTTTGGGCGGTGGCCACATTACTGCTCAATAGTATCATCATAAAATGCCTATAACCTTTTATTCTGAATTTTGATTGATGAGAGGTTTAATGTTTTGAAAATTAGACTCAAATACCTTTCATTTGATAGGTTATAGGACTCCTAACTCATTATAGGTTGAGAGATATGATCGTTTAAAGTTGATCATTACTTGTAAACTTGACATACTTTTTGTTTTTCCTTTCGTACATGTTTTTCTCCTCATCTATGACCAATATACAACCCGTACTTCCCTTAACATAGCATACACACATCAAATAATCACCAAATTTTTTTCGAGATGTAACAATTCAATTCTTATTTTTATGCATCATTATATAGAATATGCGTTTTTATTTTTCTTCTTTTTCTACTCACAATTTTTCTTTCTCAAAGAATTTCTCTCTCAGGATGAATTAATAAAATTATTTACTTTTATGCTTTCAAGATCTACACAATATTGTCTTAATAATATATTTGATATTCTTATACATGTCAAAAAATGTATAGAATATACACTATTGTAAATTTCAATACATTAACATACAAAAGAAACATAAAAATGACATATATATATATATATATATATAAACACAATCATAAAAATTAATACATATAATTTTATATTCATTATATAAAAAAAAATTATATAAAATTATATAAAAATTCAGTTGTTAGATAAATATACTATCACGGAATACATCACAATAAAACACTAACATTAAACATACAAAAAGCTAATACGTTTACACATAAAAAAGTTAACTGCACACATAAATTTAATATTGAATACAATAAATAAATTTCAATACATAAAACATGCAAAAAGGATACATTAAAATGACATACACATACACACACACACTCACACACATATATATATATATATATATATATATATTTCATTTATGTAAGAGCTAATACTAGAATTTTGTATTCCGTTATGTAAAAATTATATCAATATAATGAATATATTTGAAGAGGATATTTTTGTATTTTATTGTAACATCTTGTCACGCCCCGCCTTGGGGGTAGTAGGCGGCACCTGGTGCCCCTAGTAGGACCCGGACTGTAACTGTGGTGAGCCTAAGCACATCGGTGCCTGGCTAGCTCTATCTCAGATTTCGGGAGACAACGGGCTATATAACGGCTGTAAATGCATTACTCCAGTGATAGGCCTATAGCCACACAACAAATATAGTTTGACTAACCGGAGACATACTTATAAAGGGGAACCTATGCGGGCGACAAGTCCTACCATCTTTGTCCTAGTTATCTGTAACTCATCATAAAATCTTGTACAACTACGTGACCGGCAAGGTCACCACTACTATCGAGTTATGGCCCCACACGGCCAACGCAATCGAGAATGTAAACAACTGAATAAAACACTTACGGCCTCACACGACGGCACAACTAACCACACGGAGATGTATATATACAATCTGCAAGCCTCTATGAGTACTGATAAAATGAGTGGACGGGGCCCCGACCTACCCATCTTGAGCAACAAAAGAAAATGAACTACACCTCTCTTGAATATCAAGCTCCGGATGACAGAGTTGATGACTCTATATCTTTGGATGGAATCACGAGGGATCGCCTCCTCGTCTATTAATACCTGCAAGTAAGTAATACAGCGCCCCAAGGGCGTCGGTACCAGCAGTACCAGTATGCAAAACAGCCAAGATTTTATCGATTAATAACAACATAACTAGCAACTCTGAGATAACATGGGGGAAATAACTGAATCTGTAAGAGGCTGATGTAGTGGATCAGAGACTTTCTGTATTGTGATAGGGCAGGAGCGTACACATCGTCGTGGCGGTCTGCTATTTATTAACTAATATATAACACATAAATGCATATATATATATAGCAGAAAGCAAGAACCAATACCAACCGCCCATAAGCCGGATGGTGCCAACTAATCAAACAATCTATACCCTACCCGAGTCAAAACCAACCAAAATAAGTCACTCCTCATCTACTAACTACGAGCACCTCTGCCGGCCCACAGGTCTCCGGCTCGGGCTATGGCCTTTGATATAAGTAACTATGTTTGAGTCGGAGCTCACCAGTACTATATCTGCTTAACTACCAGCGCTGTCCCGAAATGCATTTCCCTAGGCGCATGCGCACAACTGAGGTAAAGCTTGTACTATAATCTTGATCAGCTTGATATGGAAAGCTTCATCCCATCTTCGTCCTCTGCGGGAACTGACATGCCACTCACGGAGTGACGTATATCTACCCGCTCAGTGGGCGTACGGTTACCAACCCGGGGGCGGTGAGGACGCTCAAAGGGTTCCCTCACGACACAATCAAGTCTCAACAATCAATAATCACATATAGCAAGCATGTTTAAGCTGAAAAATACTATACGTATTCTAATTTCTTATTGAACTCTTTACGTGGTATGCTAATTCTCATACGCTTTATCTTTTGAATGACGAGATCTTTAATAAATTTGTATGGCTATACTGTAGCCAAGATATCATCAATAATTCTAGACATGTAGCCAAGATACTATCATTTGTATGGCTATCACGTAGCCAAGATACTATCTGGTATCTAATTTTACTTTACTAACTTTATTCACAAATATATGTCATATTATTCTAAAACATGCTTGCTAAACACATCTTTGGGCTATCTGATCAAAATGATAACTCATCATTTGGCGGCGCTACCTAACTTTCGGGTGAATACGATGTAACAACGCAAAATAGGTTTACTGAACTTGCACCAACTCAATATTCAACTCTGGAATTCTATTACGGAGTTTCTTTGTATTATCTTGAAATTAAGGATTCTTAACTATGAAGAAACTGGCTTTACATGCAACCCAAAGCTTCGGATTTTCCGACTAACGGCGAAGCTGAGTCATTACTCCAGCTATTTCTCCCAACTGCATTCACATATATGTCAATTAGGACTAAATACACCAATATTCTGAAATAAAACGTCACTTCCGATATATTTATAGCCCAAACTTTGACTTATCAGACGATTGGCTTCTTTGCTATTTCTCGATAGTCCGGAAGGGAGAAATACTCAACTTTAAGGCTAGGAGCACATTGACACTGAATTTGGAGAAATTCCCTTACCTTAGCCGTAGCACGACGGTTGTCGGCCGAATTTCCCTTGAAACTAAATCCGTCGGAATGCTCCTACTGCTAAATACCTGGTATCTGAGGTTAATTTGAATTTGGACCGCGTTTGACGGTTAATCGAAAGGGAAATTATGTCTCTCGTATGCTCACATTTCCTCATAACTTTTAAGAATTATGATATGTTAATGAAATAAACCGAGTTGGGGTATATATATAATTGGGACTATAAGTCGCATTCAGGGAATACGATTTATAAGTCACTTTCAAGGAAATGCGATTATAAGTTGCATTTTGCCTTACGGCCCATAGGCTGCAGAAGCATCCGATCTTTCCCAGGGCCTTTTTCTAGCATGTATGGCATTCTAAAACTCTTAACCAACATGCGAATAGGCCATCTACATGTTAATAATTTACGGGGTGTAACACATACATAAGTATTTATATGAATATTTCAACTTTGATATAAATATATCATTAGTTACATTATAAAAAATTTAACACATTAAATATACAAAAAATAATTTACATGGAAGAAGTTAAATACTCATAAATTTAGTACTGAATATAATAAATAAATAAATAATTTAATACATTAAATATACAAAAAAATAATTTACATGGAAAAAGTTGAATACTCATATAAATTTAGTATTGAATATAATAAATAAATTCAATCAGATTCAGAACATATTTAGAGAGTATAAGGATTATCTGAGATGGAATGCAGAGAGATTAAGAAGAGAAAGAAACCTTTAAGAGGCAATGACACCATAATATGTGATGTCGTTCAATTTATTCCCAATTTTGGGCAGTGTAAACGTTATCAGCAAATATAGAACCCAATGTGGAGTTGGGGTTAAATCTCATAGAGACTACGCTAAGCCCACTCTATCTAGTACTAATCAATATAGTATTACAAGATTAGAGTCTATTCTAATTGAGATTGAGAAAATTTAATTACAACTATAGAATGCAAATTGCTAGGATTGTAATCAATTTAAGAAAATTCTAGGGAAGTGACCCAGTTATGGGTCGATCCTTCTAAATCACCCAATATAGATAGATTGAGAATGGATTATGGTTGAACATGCAAGCAAAGACTTAGGCAACCTATGGATATCTTTCATTAGCACCATAAATGTCAATCTATTTCAACTTTATCAAATTGAAGAGAACTCCCTTCAACCTAATTGCTTGTTGTCAATCCATTAAACAAGAGTTATGCCTTGAGTTATTGTTGATTGATGCTAACCCAATCTAAATTTTCTCTTTCAAACTCGTAAAGGTAGTTGGGCAGGATTGGATTACCTTCATCACCAATCACACACTACAAAGCAATAATCCATGAAATGTTCATAAACCCAAATTTAATTTTACCAAATTGAGATCATTAGGATCACAACTCTAGATCTGGGATTAGTTACCCATAGTAAGAAAAAGAAGAAAAAGAGAGTAATTAGACATTCTCACCAATGAAAATTAAAATTGTAGAAGAAATCTTCAATAGATGAACTTAGATCTTCAAATTACAAGCTAAAATCTAAGACCTATAATGAAAAGTAAAGCTAACTAGCTATCTCTACTCTATACTAAAAATAATGAATCAAAAGCTCACTAAAAATTAGAAGAAAATCTACTTATACTATGTCTCAAAAAGCCCAAAATAATTTAAACTCGGAGGTGCCAGGTGTGCAGGGACGGACCATCTTTTGTTTCGTCATTTTCATTTTGGCTTCTATCCAACAACTTTTAGTCCCTTGATTGGTGAACCGTCTTCTGGTAAGATAGCCCGTCCTTCACGTCGTCTGTTAAATTTCATTCTGCCTCATCCGGCGTCCGTTCTTCAATTGACGAACCATCTTCTGGAAAGACAATCCTTCCTTCAAACCATCACTTAGGGACTCTTTCAATTTAGTTTCTGAAATCATTAGCTAGACTTGGACGATTGAACATGCAGACCATCTATCATACATATGGTCCATCCTTGCTCTCGTTCTTTGGACATATTTCTGGCTTTAACACCTCTCATCTTCATTTTGCTTGGGTTCCTGAAATATGACATAATGAGGTTAGTTTTCACTTAATATAACTCCTAAGACATGCAAAATTCTATGAAATGAAGCAACGACGTGTTGAAAATTTCCGACACATGAAGGGATAATAGATGAACCAAGAGAGAGTGTGTCTCACCAAAAGCTAAGACAGGAGGATCCTACTAAATCGCTTGTCTGAGAGTTTGTACCTGAGGCTGCATTTTAAAATAATGCAGCGCCCCTAACAAGGAGGGGCATTACTACATGGAATTGTACTGTATGTAAGATGGCAAAAAGGGAATATACATTTGAGAGGAGTAAAGGAAACCATGTCTAAAAATCACAAGTGAACTTGTACAATTTTGTAGGGTTCTAAAAGAAAAACATGCAATTTTCCTTTAAAGCTTATCATATACTGTGGAAGTCTGGGTTAAGCGACATAAGTCGCCATTTCATATGGCGTATGATCTCTGCCTGATCAGCTAGAGAGAGTGTGTCTCACCAAAAGCTAAGACAGGAGGATCCTACTAAATTGCTTGTCTGAGGATTTGTACCTGAGACTGCATTTTAAAACAATACAGCGCCCCTAACAAGGAGGGGCATTACTACATAGAATTGTACTGTATGTAAGATGGCAAAAAGGGAATATACATTTGATAGGAGTAAAGGAAACCATGTCTAAAAATCACAAGTGAACCTGTACAGTTTTGTAGGGTTCTAAAAGAAAAACATGCAATTTTCCTTTAAAGCTTATAATATACTGTGGAAGTCTGGGTTAAGCGAAATAAGTCGCCATTTTCATATGGCGTATGATCTCTGCCTGATCAGCTAAGACATCACCTACATTGCTGGGTAGGTGACATACATGAATAACTTGCTAGAAAAGTCTATAATGTATCCACTGTCTGACGGTACGCTTCACTCCTACATTGATAAATGTAGTTTCAAGCACTTATCCTAAGGGACTTATGGCTTTTCAATTAACCATTCGCTCCCAAGGTACATACATCATGTTCATGAATTAGTCCTTGTGGCTCATAATCATCATCATGATCTTTTCTAAAGAGTTCATAACTATGTAACATGCTTTATCTGAAAGGCCACATTCATTCATCATAGAGAATCATATTTATAGTTCATATTTCATCATGGAAAATCATGTTAATAATTCATGCCTCATTATTGGAATCATTTTCATAATTCATGCCTTGTCATGAAAAATCATATTCATAATTCATGCTTTCAAATAGAAAATTTCAAAATCATAACCATGCTTTCAATGGGAAAAACTCATTCTCAATAATAGAAAGTTCCATAGTTGAGAGAATTCATTCAAAAATACATGTCAAATACTTGTGAAAAATTCATGGAGTCATCTCAAATCAAAATATCATAATTTTATATTTTCCTTTTCATAAACGGCAAAATCATCATTTTCATTTTCATGCACAATCATGGAGAAACTTGTAAAACATCTAGGTAGAAATCATAGTAGTTCACAATATTCATGAAATTTACATGAGCCAACATGGGGTTTCTCAATCTCATAGTAAAATCCCCAGAAAAAATCATAAAGTAGGCTTGCATAAGCTAAAAGAAAATCTTGCGGGGAATAAACAAGGTGTTCCTATGTTTTTTGGCTACCTTACATACCTTATTTGCTTTAGCAGCAAGAGGAAGAACACAAGTTGAAGCTTGAAAGTAGGCTACCTGAACCCCTTTGAGCTAGAGAATGGGTTTGCCTTGAAACCCTTAGTAGAAGTTAGAGTTTACAAATATAAGTTTTCATGCAACAAAAACACATGGAAAGAGCTTGGAAGAGCTTACCTTGGAGGTAGGAGATCTTGAAGAAGAGTGAGGATTATTCCATCGAGCTAGAGGTGAAGAAAATGAGTAAAGAGGCAGGGTGGGGCTATTTATAGATGTAGGGGAAAACTCACCACTTACCATACCTGGATGTAGTTATGGACTGTGGATTTGATCTATGATCCATATATCATTTTGTAGACAGGTCCTGACAAGTTCTCCCTCACTTACAATAAGCAGATACAAACCATAAAGTGAATTTGTGGTGCGTAGATCCTTTTGTATGTTGGATCAGGGAAAATCAACCCTCAAAAGTTTCCTCCACAGCTTCAGGGTGATGTTGGGCATATTCTTACGCCCATTTGTCACATTTTTACCCATCTTTTCTGAGAAGATTATCCTTATAAAATACAAGATTTCATGAATGTGTGTGAAAAAGCTAACAGATATTTCTAGATGATTTTGGCAGGCAACACGTGGAAAAATACTCAAAAAAGGTGCAAGGTATGAAGAAAGAAGAATTCGCAAAAAACTTGGCCTAGTGAAATGGGAGAAGTGGCACGCCAACCACTAAACATCAGAGAAATTGTACTCAAGTTGGTGCTATGGCTGAAGTGGTATGCCAAGCATTGAACTTCAGAAGAATTCTAATCAACACCTTGGCAAATTGAGAGAAGTGGCGCGCTAGAGAGGAAACAGACATGGAAATATTTTCAAACACTCTGGTGTATTGAGAGAAGTGGTCCACCAAATCCTGAACTACAAAATTTTGACTAACACCTTGGTGAAATAGTAGAAGTGGCGCGCCAGAAGCCAAACTTCAGAAGAAATTCAAGCCATGTCTATTGAGATGGTTGAAGTGGCACGCCAGGTCCTGTCCGGGAATTATTTTTCTAGGTCTAAAAGCTGAATCACTTAAGGAAAAAAGAGAAATTTGTTACCATGCTTATAAATACATTAATCGTCATTTGAATGACATATCTCTTGCAAATGAATTTCTATTATTAGATTTTAGTTACATTTCAAATTTAGTAGAAAGTAATCTAAAAACTCTTTCAAAACTTTGTCTCTGTTTTCTTGAATAGTGTAATAAGGATTCAAACTAAGAAATTAATCTTGCAAGTCTCAGTGGGTATGATATCTAGACTTCACCGTCCTATATTACTTGACGACCACGTACGCTTGCATGTGCGCTTGGCAACATCACAGGGTACAAACCGTAAATCAAAAGTATGGTTCATATATCACTTCATAACCCTTATCCAGTAGGTGAAAATATCTTGATCTCCATTTATGATGCCAGATACGGTTTGAAGAAAGAAGCTTCGGTTCGTAGGTTGTCTTCGTAAATCTTAAACAATAGCTTTAAAAAATAGGACTTCTATTTACAGTTTAATTATCATTTTGTATGTCTCTTCCATGGCTTTCATGTTGTTTCATAGGTTAATCTAGTAAATTTAAATATTTAGCCTACACACATGGTGGGATTCATGATTCTTAGACCCAACTAATGGTTCGCAAGTCACCAACAACACGTGAATAATGAAATTTTTTGGTATTTTTCACTCTTGATATTTCAACTCCCCAGCACTTTCATGCTTGGTTAAAGATTTCATACATCAATACACTCCCAATAACATGAGTAAAATTACGTACTAAGGTCGAAAATTCTTTCTGAGGGTACGAGATCTTACAAAATATTTCTAAAAATTGAGTTATGGTATAAATATCATTGGTTGAAGATTAGAGAAGCAAATATTTCAAAGACAGCTTTCAGGACTAGATATGAGCACTTTTAAATTTTTGTCATGTCATTTGGCTTAACAAATGCCCCAGCTGTCATGATCCGAACATAAGTCCGAATTGAGACACGGGACAAGAAATCCTGATAGGCTCCAAGTCGACCCATGACATGATCATAGCATAACATTAGCAAGACAACAACTAACGGAATCATAATTAAGCGGAAGCTAACTGAAAGAGTCTAACCATAATCCATAAGAACATAATCAATTAAAAATCTAATACAAAAGTTGAATCTGTCTATACAAGTCTAAAAGCGTCTACTACACTGATGAGTTGTTGGGACAAGCCACCAGCTAACACCTAAAGTCTGAAAACTGAAATAGAAAACATAGATCGCATCCTCGAAAGATGAGGACTCACCACAAGCAGCTGAGATGGGAATGGAGTGTATCTAACCATGTGGCTGAGTCTGGAAACCTTAATCTATATCATGAAATGATATAGTACATAAAGTATGCGGTTAGTACTTGAAATATACTAAGTATACGGGAAGTGTAAATAAACTAAAACATGTAAGAAGGAAGTAACTGAATACATCATTGTACATATAACTGAACTGAAATACAACAACCTTGTCTGAGATACATATGTATATTGACATGAAGCTTTTATTTGAAAATATTTACTGAAGCATAATCAAACTGATGCATAAGGGTCATGTACTGAACATATATTGAGAAGTAAAGCTGTAACTGATATCATACACTATGCTGACTAACTGCTGATAGCTGAGACTAAATTCTGCTAAGATTGATTAAAACTGAAGTCTGAAACTATACAGAGCTGAGCTGACTGATGTCGTGGACTGAGCTAAAGGATACATTCTCTGCTATGGAGTGTCCCTAACTGATTAAGGGAGACATTCTCTGCTATTCAGACTCCCTAACTGAACTAAGGGAAACATTCTCGGCTATTGAGAATCCTTGACTGAGCTAAGGGAAACATTCTCGGCTAATAAGAATCCCCAACTGAGCTAAGGGAGATATTCTCTGCTATTGAAAATCCCTGACTGAGCTAAGGGAGACATTCTATGCTATTGAGAAACCCTGACTGAGCTAAGGGAGACATTCTCTGCTATGGAGAATCCATGACTGGACTGAGGGAAACATTCTCGGCTATTGAGAGTCCCGATAAAACTTTTACATGAAGGTACCAATATGACAATCATTCATATAGTCTAAGCTACTTCAGCTAATCAGAGACCTGAGTATTCAACTAATTACATCATACTGAATTCATTTAAAGTCTGATCAGGTCTACTTTCTACTATCAACAAGCCCGAAAGTCTGAGAGATCATAATTATGCTTTGTTCTCAAAGTTCATAACATTTCAATCTCAAATTCATAGCATATATCATATATTCTAGATTCATGTAAGATCCACAGGTCCAATTCATACTTTAACATATACTCGAAATCATAGTGAAAGAATACACATATTTCATATCCACCAAAGCCCATAAGTTCTAATCATGCTTGAACACATGTACTAAATCATATATTCTAGATTTACGGAAACCCATATGATCGGCCCATGCTTTACACGTATATATCGAGTCCATGGTAAGAGCATGTGAATATTCAATGAAATCCCGTTTGAAATTTATGCTAAATCATGGTGAAAGTTCTATAATCATGCTATTCACATATCATGTACATAATTCAAGAAAGTGGAAGAAATTTCGTAAGCATACATGGCTATTAATCATGATGGGTCTTAAAATCCATAGAAGACATATGATAATTTTTTCATAAATTAAAACCCTAGAACATGTTTTTCTCGAGATCACGGGTTTAGGGTTTTAGTATAAAAATTGGGACACAAGGACGGAAGGAGATCCTTGTTGAAGTCCCACATACCTGACTAAAAAGGCTCCCTTATAGATCTTGAAGCTTGCAGCTCTTGAAAGAAACCCTAGATTCTCTTGAACTTGAGACAAGAAGAAGAAGAAAACTTCTACGTATGATTTTGGAGAATGGGGGGCTTAGACTTGTGAAAAACCCTTTAATTCAACCCTTACAATACCCAAACGACGCCAATTAAGAACTGTAAGTGTAGGACCTTACTGAAATACCCCTGGGTTTAAAACTAAAAACCTGCCCGATCAGTGACCACAACCCTCACTACGAGTCGTTGGTCCCTACCGCGGCTCATGGTGACCATCCGTTGCCACTGGGGAAAATTTCCCAGCTTCTGCTTCTTCACCCAACGACCAACAGGATGAATCGTTTCTTGATCCAATGACTCATCGGTACTTCCCGCCATCATCATTGTTTCCTCATCCTGATATCCCTCCAACGACCATCACGACGGATCGTTATTTCACCTAACGGTTCGTGTGGTATCCGTCCATCGTCACTGAACCAAAAACCAAATCCTTCTCTGAGCTCCAACAAACGACTCCTCAGGAAGACCCATCACAATAACCAACGAGTCATCACTTGGATTGTCATTTCGGGAAGGTCCGAACTGCAAACTTACCATGACTGCAACTAACGGGTCGTCGTCCCTCACAACTGTTAACACCTAATTTTGACCTCCCTATGCCCCGTCTAAGTTGCGTATCAATATATATGTGTATTTTAAAATTATCTTTTTAAACAAAATTATTTAATTCGCATTTGCAATATTCTAGCATTAATTAACATATGTTTTTGAATTTTGCATAATTATTTTAAATTATACTTCTAAAATATTTTATTGCATTAATCTAAAGTTTTTAATTTTTAATATTATAT
>JACEIK010006622.1:56593-77184 GCA_018107945.1 Datura stramonium | reverse complement strand
CTTGAGTAGATTTGCTATTGTAGTCCAGTCCCTGTGGGATCGATACTTGGCTTACTTGAGCCATTTACTACTTGTTCGACCACGTGCACTTGCGTGTAGTTATCTAGACGACCGAACAGTAATCTTCCCCCTGGGCCCAAGCGTTCGACAGGGTAAGGTATAATGCTATGCTGATTAGCTTGATATGGGGAATGCTGCATCCCATCTTCGTCCTACTGCGTGTGGCATGCCACTCCATGGAGTGACGTATCCTCACCCTATGGCGGGCGAGTCGATATATTTTGATATTCTATTCTGAATCTCTTTTCTACATTAAACTAATTCTGTTACTGGGCTAACTGTATCTGAAATAATATCTGGTTGTCTGATACAGATTTACTAACTTTTATTCTAAACATAGCATAATAACATAAAACATGCTTGCTGGATTCACACTGGACATAATACTCGACTTCTGGATTCTTTCTTCTAGAGTTCACGCTATTTTCTATACTAGGATTACTAATTTGCCAAAGGAACAGGCTTTACATACCTCGATCTCTGACTTCTTGGCTAACTGGCGTAACTTGGCCAATATCCAGCTATTTCTCCCAATTGCATTCATAATTACTACAATTAGAACTAAATTCCTCAATATTCTAGAAGACAATATCACTTTAAGTTATACATTTAGCCCAAACTTTGGCTTATCGAAAAACTGTCGAAAACTCTCTATTTCTCGAAAGTCCAGAAAGGAGGAATGCTTACTTTAGGGCTAGAAGTATATTGACACTAATTTGGAGAAATTCCACTTTCCTTAGCTCGGTAGCACGATGGTTCGCCGGCCGTATTTCACGAAACTAAACCCGTAGGAATGCTCCTTGCTGCTCAATACCTCACTACCCAAGGTTATACCGAGTTTGGACAGTTTATAACGGCGTAATCAGAAGGAATTTCCTCAAAATCCCCGTGCCCTCTGTTTTCCTTCGTTCTCTCTTGAAATTATAAGAGTTTATCACTTAAAACCGAAGTTTGGAGGCTTTTATACTTCGGGCAGCACCTCACCTCCGTGGCACGTTGTCCATCGCGGAGGTGAGCCTCCGTGACACACTGGCCATCGCGGAGGTGAGCCTCCGTGACACTCTGGCCATCGTAGAGGAGGTCTGCCAACCTCCTCTTGCAATGGTTCGACGTGTCGCTTATCCGGTCTTTCCTCGGACCTTTTCCTAGCATGTATGGCATTCTAAAACTCTTAACCAACATGCGAATAGGCCATCTACATGTCGAGAATTTATGGGGTGTAACAGTTTTACACCGTTAAGAAATGTTTAAGCATGAAGAGAATACAATACAAGAAATTTTCTTTGATTTTGGATCATGTTTGTGTATCCCTAGCTTGTTAATCTACCATGGTTCCCACAACCCTAGCTATGAAGGTTTTAGCCTCTCAAAGTTGCAAGGTTGTGATATGCATTCATAATTAGACACATAATTCAGTATTTACAATTGTAGATGAGAGAAAAACTTCTTTGATTATATCTGAAATACTCAAGAACAATTCACAAATATCAAGAAGAAATCAAGAAAAGGTTGATGACAAGCCAGTCAACTCAATTCTATGTTTTTCCTCACTTTCTAACCTTCTCTAATTACTTCCAAAGTTTTTCTCTATTGTCTAGATTTTTTCTTTTTTTTAAAATAAAATATTAAAGGTATTTATACAGACATAAGAATCCTCTTCCTAAGCTAACAGGGTAAATTTCCATAACTGGTGTCGCTTGAGCCATGATCGATCATACGACCCATAACAGGATTGTACGGGTCATACCTGCTATCCATAAGTCCTTGGCTTGCTAAAATTTAGAAATGTTTCGGGCCTTGGTGTGACTCGTAATGCTTCCTATGAGTCGAACTGTACTTCCGTGGCTTGACTATGAGAATTCTCAATTTTTCTGAAGTTTGTCACGAGTGTGATGGTACGACTCGTACCTCTCCGCCACGACTCATACTGTCTATCCGTATCAGGAGTCTGCCTCTTGTGCAATTCTTTTGAATATTTCTATGACTCGATGGTATGGCTCGTACCATGGTTGTATGGCTCGTACTGTAAGTCGTGGGTTGCATTCTTCCCAACTCAGCCTTCTAAATCTTTTCACAAGTCTCAGTATGATTCGTACCAGCAATGTACGGCTCATGTTGAGATTGTCACTTTGACTCATTTTATGCTCTTTTAGGCTTATTTTTCACATTCTTAGTCCAACACCTATGTTTCTCTAAAAATAAAAGAAAAGCACCTCATACCTATATAAACATAATAAGTCCATGCTATTTTCTTAGTTTTGAGCGTCGAAAGTGCTGTAAACTCATAGAACATCATAAGACATTTCAGAATCAGAAGGTGGAGGTCTTCTCCAAAGGTGAGATGGTGTGCTCCAATATCAAGGTCGTCTGTGCGTATCGGATGTTGATGATTTGAGAGATCGGATGTTGCACGAGGCTCATGGTTCTAGGTACTCTATATATACAGGTGCCACCAAGATGTACTATGACCTACAAAAATTCTATTGGTCAAATGGCATGAAGGACATTGCAGAATTTGTGGCTAAGTGTTCGAATTTTCAATAGGTGAAAGTGGAGAATCAAAGACTGGGAGGTGTGCTTGAAGATATCAGTCTTCCTACATGGAAGTGGGAGGAGATCAATATGGACTTCATTACAGGGTTGCCTCGTACTCGTCGGTTGTATGACTCCATTTTAGTGGTTGTGGACAGGTTGACTAAGGCATCTCATTTTCTACCGGTCAAAACTACCGATTAAGTGGAGGATTAGGCTAAGTTATGGATACGGGAGTTAGTTCAATTGCATGGAGTGCCAGTTTCCATCATATCAGATAGAGGTACTCAGTTTACTTCCCAATTTTGGAGATTATTTCAAAAGGTACTTGGTACTCAGGTCAAGCTCAGTACTGCATTTCACCCTAAAATAGATGGCCATGCTGAACAGACGATTCAAACTCTCAAGGACATGTTGAGAGCGTGTGTGATTTACTTAAAGGGTAGTTGGGATGATAACTTACCTCTCATTGAATTTGTGTATAACAACAACTACCATTCCAGCATTCAAATGGCTCTGTTTGACGCTCTCTATGGGCGGAGATGTAGATCGCCTATTGGTTAGTTTGAAGTCGGTGAAGCTGCGATGATAGGACCGGATTCAGTCCATGAGGCCATAGAGAAAGTTCATCTCATAAGGGACAGGTTGAAAACAGCTCAGAGTCGCCAAAAGTCCTATGCAAATGTGAGGAGGAGAGAATTGAGTTTGAAGTCGATGATTGGGTGTTTCTAAAGGTGTCTCCCACGGAAGGAGTGATGAGGTTCAGAAAGAAAAGGAAACTCAGTCCCCTTTATGTTGGTCCCTACTGAATTGTGAAACGGATTGGCAAGGTAACATATGAGTTGGAGTTTCCCTCAAAGTTAGCTTTAGTTCATCCAATTTTTCATGTGTTGCTCGTAAAAAAGTGTTTGAGCGATCCATCTCTGGTTGTTCCGATGGATAGTGCCGGTGTGAAGGACAGCCTTAGTTATGAGGAGGTTTTGGTGGAAATACTAGATCTTCAGGTTCATAATCTAAGAAACAATGAAGTAGCCTCAGTAAAAGTTTTATTGAGGAATCAACATGTTGAGGGAGCTACGTGGGAAGCCGAAGAAGATATGATGGCTAAATACCCACATCATTCCCATACGGCTCAGTTTCTGCTTGAGGTATCGGTTTCCTCCTTAGTACTTTATTCAGTTTCACGTTCAGCTCATGTATCCCAGTTTCTTTCATGTAAATGGATGTATGTGTGATTCAGGAATTCAGTTCAGTCATGTAGTTCAATTCGGAGTCAATCACTTCGCCAGTTTTCAGCATGTATGTTCAGTGTTTGAGTATGATGATTGCATTCCTCTATTTTTCAATTTTTTTCCCACATTCTAGGACAAATGTTCCCAAAGGGGAGATATTGTAATGCCTCAAACTAGACTCTGGAGTAAAATGAAAACTGGCAGAAAAATTTGAAAATTTACTTAGGACGACTCATTGTACAGATCGTTAGTGGGACCAACGGCCCGTTGAAGTTTCCCGTTGTGAGAAGCTGCAGAATTAGGCTGGGAAGTCAAGGTCCTCAGAACGACCCATGGAATGTTGTAACGAGTCATTGAATGGGAGTCGTGGTGAGGTTGGCCTTGATTAGGGAGGAAGTAACGAGTCGTGGTATGACTAGTTGTTGGAAGCAACAAGCTGTTGTCAGCATTCGTTGAGAGGAATCCCAGGATAGGGTAGTGGTGATGACGACTGGAAGCAACGAGTCATTGGTGCTTCTAATGACTCGTCCTGTCCGCTTGTGGTAGGAGACCTAAGATCAGAATCAAGGATGAGACAAGAGGGGATGTAACGGATTGTTGGAGCAAGTAACGATCCGTTGTGACGCCCGTTTCCACTAGCAATGCAATTTTTCTAAAAATTTCATTAAGGGTGTTTTCGTCATTTCTAAGCCCTAGGGTTCTAAACTACATCGTTTTAAGCTCGGAATAGTGTGTTTGACGAAGGGTCAAGTCATTCTTAGCCTATTCCAATTCATGCATGCAAGCTTAGAGGTTTGAGAGGTGAGCTTAATTTCTTCAAAGTTCTTCCTCAATTCTCTTTGGGCAATAAAGGAAGTGGTAAAAAATCAGATCTCTTCACGTATGTAAGGCTATGAATGGGTGCAATAGTCCACACCATGCCCAATTCCCTCTAAATTCACGATGTCCTAATTGATGAATCTATGGGGTTTTTACCCAATATGTGAATTTCCTAAGTTTCAAGCATGGGTATAATCTAAGCATGTTTTTAATGTATAATTATGATAAATAGGCATATTTTACAATGCTTTAAATTATAAATTATATTTTCAAGTTTCTTAAATTATGATGTCCATCCCTGAAAGTCCATGAAAATTGAGATCTATGAAGTATGTGTACATGCATGATGAGATGTTTATGAAGAAAGTATGATTTTGAAATACCCACGTCTATGTTCATGTTTTCAAAGAGAATCAAGTTGATTTCAAGCATGTTACGTATTGGGCAAGCCCATATGATCAAGTATGTCTTATGACTTCTTGAATTAACTTACCACATGGTGTTGATGTCTAGACTACAACTATTTTCAGCTTGTGGTACAGTTAGAGCCAGGGCTCCTCATGTTATGATTCAGATTTATGTATGCATGTTATGAGCCAGCTTCGTCACTAGACGATGGTCAGCTTTGTTGAAACATGATGAAGAGCATATGCATGCTTTTGGGAGTAATGTCTACCACCGAGTAGGCTGAGGGTCAGTCAACCCTATGCCTCAGAACTACACGCCATCATAGGTATGATCAGATGATTTGGGACCTTCTTTAGAGCTTCCCCTACCCCCAAGGGGCATTGAGTTTTATATCGATATCATGGTAGTACCCTTAGCCCTGGCAAGTCTTTGGACAGCTCTTCTCACTGGAGTGTGATAGTCGGGACCATGTAAACTCTATCGTGGTATGTCGGTTATATGACAACTCTCCCATTGTTCCTCATGATTTTAGTTATTCATGTTTATCAGTCATGAAAATTATGTTTTCAGCAAGTTTGACCCAATATTCAGTCTTATGTTTATTCGGTTTTCAGCTTTAGGTCATTACATTCAGTTATGATGTTCAATTATGATTACATCATGATTTCAGAAAAAAGCATCCAATCCCTACTCTCAGAATCTTATCTTGATTATGTTTTATATTATGCATGTTTAATGATTTTACTTACTTAGCAATTTTACTTACCTTGCATACTTGGTACATTTCACGTACTGACCGCATACTCTATGCTGTATCATTTTATGATACAGGCTCCGACATTCAAACTCATTCCCGCCGTTAGCCAAATTCCTGGAGTTAACATTCCTCAGTCTTAGTTGGTGAGTCCTCATCTCGCAAGGACCTTTCTTAACTGTTGTATTTCGTCTTTTCAGTTTTTAGACTATAGTGAGTTAGTTGGGGTCTTTTCCCATCAACTCATCATTATTAGAGCCTTTTTCGGACATAGTTTGTATTCAACTTTATATTAATCTATGTACTCGAATGTTATGTTTGTTTAGACTTCTGCTAAGTTATTCAAGATGATCTTCCGCTTATCTATGATTGAGTTAGATGTATATTCATTCCATGGGTTGAATTGGAGCCTCTTGGGGTTCTTTGTCCCGTGTCTCGATCTTGGCTTATGTTCGGGTCATGAAACAGGGATAGGGGTCATAGAGGTACTCCCGCTTGCAAACACAGCTGAGAAATAAAGATAGCTTATGTCATGGAGGTACTGGCTTGTCTTGCCTTTCGCTTTATTTGCTGGACCACAATCTACCCAAAGTTAATGGGGACTCCGAACATGATGCAGGCTATGAGAATAGACACCTCTAATCTGACCCACTATTCATTTTTAAATGGAATGATGTGGCCACAGATGAAATCCAGCTATAATTTGGCCTCAAACTTCAGATCATGGCGTGAAATTTCTCCACCCATGGAAGCCAATAGAGGAGTGTCAGCTGCAATGATAGGGGCTATCCAAGTGAACTAGTTCTTCATGTCAGCAATCCCATGTACTCTGAGCCAATGGCAATTTCATCTTCCCAGAACAGATAGTTGATAGCTATTGGAGTTCTGTACACCTCCACCCCTGGTACCATAACTGACCGTAGGCAAGGGAAATCGTCTACTTTGCCTCTGTGGTTCATGCTCTCCTGCCTTTCCTGGTAGGAAGTATAGAACTCTGGCACCAAGCTAAGATAGTATTTTGGGAGAGGGTTGGCGAAATTGTTCCACTGCCTGTCCTTGAATTGAGCGATGATGTTGGGAAGCTCACCATGCAATCCCACTAAGCAAACCTCTTTTCGACCGTGATTTATAGGCCCTTGCATATGGCGTAGTGCCCTTCATGTCGGGCACATAAAACATAATGACCTTCCTATAATTTGCGGGTGTTGCGGAGGCCTTGGCTTTACCCTTTCCTTAGGTGCTTTATGAGGCTGGGGCCTTGCCCTTTCTGGTGTTCCTAGATGAATACATTATCTGCAAACATGATATTAATAGCAACTATAATGCATTGAAATGAAATAACTAACACTATTCTAAGATTGAAATGAGAAGCAAAGATGAAAAACTATCATTCCAAGACCTGGAAGCACCAGTAATGCATCAGCGAGTCATAGGATTGTATCCGCAAATCGCTGATGAATCGTCGATGAAAAATAGTAAACTGGGGTAGTAGATATTCCACCGGCGATAGAGCGGCGAGTCTTCGATCTCGATCCGCGAAATGCTGATGTGACGTAGGATCAAAGCAGTGACCAGATGCTAACTTTAGCTTGAACCGGCGTTCCATCGGTGTTTCGCCGGACGTGATCGGTGAATAGCCAATAGTCATTTTCCCCAATGCATTCGCATAAATTTCAAAGCCACCACTTCACATACATGTACTCTCATCACATCAAAGCACTAGATTTACCTATAAAAAGGATAAAAACGACGATTTACCCTTAAGAATGGCGTCACCCAATCTATCATAGGGCAAAAAATGTCTTCTTAATCACTTTGGGGTTACTCAGACTTTACCCCGTGGAACTCTATATAAGATTAGAACTTCCCCCACACCCATTTAAGCAATAACCTTATATCATCCCACAATTTTCATATAACAACAAATGTAGCAGCAATCATGAAAATATTGGGGGGAATGGCAGTGATAAGGAGGGGATTGTATGTCATAACCAAATGCATATGCAACTAAAGTGCCATTGAACACAAAAGGTCAGAAAGTTAGAGGAACATTATCTCTCTTGAGAGAGTATTTAACAGAGACTAGCTGGAGTTGTGGGAGCTTGGTGATGCTCAATAATAACAAACTCTTGAGAATTTGTTCGTAGAGAGGAAGATTGTGAGTGTAGTGGAATTTTGTGGAAAGACTGAGGGATTTTATAGGTGAGAAGGTGAGAGTGTGGTTGGTTGAGGAGAAGGTGGAGTGTTACTGGTGAGTTAATTGTATGTTAAGTAGCAGAGAGGGAGTTGTGGGAATGTGGAAAGGTGGGGTGATGGGAAAATAAAAAGGTGTGTGGGAAAGTGGTAAAAAGAAGAAAAAGGGAAGTCTAAGGGGTAGTATTTTTCAGATTACGGCGGCTCAAGAAGATTTTAGGTAAGGTGGGTCCATATTTGGTTAAGAGTTTTAAAATACAACCGGTACCTTAACCAGTGATCGCCGTTTTGATCCGATAATACACCGCCTCACCATTTCATGCTTGAATTCATGTCCAGTTCACTATCTTGTAATTGGCGATTGACGGATGGTTTACGAACTAGGTTCAGCATTCCGCCGGTGGATTGCTGCTTGGGCACCCATTGATCAGGTATTATAGGTTGCTCTGGCGATTAAACTACGGTACGCGCTTTTGAATCGGTGGTCTGCTGGTTCATCCGCTGGTCTAACAGTCGTGTTCCCAGGTTTCTGCTTGCATGCTTATACACACGGTGGTTCGTGCATCTGGATCGGCGATTCGCCCGTCCAGTGTATTGCCTTCCTTATTTTTGTGCTTCCTATCCTTTCTTCTCACCTCACTAGTCCTACAAAATCAAAAACAACAATGAAATTAAAATATTCAAAATAAGACACTTGGGTTGCCTCCCAAGAAGCGCCTTAGTTAACATTATGGCATGGCGTATTACTCGTTTAACATTCATTATTTGAAGGCTTATCCTCCCACTCAACCTCTTTCATCTACACTCCGCTATACTCCCTCTCTTCATGCAATACTCCAATCACTTTGCATTCATTTGGAGGTTCAGTGGATTGACACACCTTAAAGTTGACCTCTTCACTTCCAACCCGGAACATGAGCTCACCTAGCTCCACATCTACCAAAGCTCGACCCGTGGTGAAAAATGGTCTCCTAAAACTGATTTGAACTTCTAAATCCATTTCACAATCAAGAACCATGAAATCAGTTGGTAGAATAAATTTATACACCCTCACCAATACATCCTCTAGCAAACCCATGGGTTTCTTGATGGAGTGGTCAGCTATAAACAACCTCATTGATGTGGGTTTAGTGTTCTCAAGCCCCAATTACTTGAAAATGATATGGGGCATCAGATTTATACCTGCACCAAGATCGGAAAGGGTTTTCTTAAACACGCATAACCCGATAGTGAAAGGAATCATGAAGGCTCCTAGATCTTCCCACTTTGGGGAAAGATTGCTCATAATCATCGCACTACAGTGATGCATTGTCTCTCTGGTGCCCATGTCTACCACCTTCTTCTTTTTCAACAGCTCCTTCATGAACTTGGCATAGCCGGGCAATTGAAGTAGGGCATCCACCAACGGTATATTAACAGACAATTTACTGAAAATGTTGATAAATTTACTGAACTGATCATCCTTCTTTTTCTTGGCTAACCATAGTGGATAAGGAGCGGAACTCTTGGTTCGTTATCCTTATCATTTAAGACCATCATGCCTGCTTCTTCTTCATCAACATTTGAGGGATCTTCATCAGCCTCTCTCTCACCTTCTTCTTCCACATTCTCAACACCACGTGGTGCTTTTGGCACAACTTCAGATTCATTTTCATCCATTATTTTAGGAGAAACAACCTCCTTAGGCTTCACACTTGCATCTCCAACCATCTTACCACTCCTCACGACGATAGCCATACATTTACTAACTTTATTCGGTTTTGGCATTGTATGACTTGGGAGTGTTCCTTTTATTCAGGGGTTAATTTTAGAGGATAAGTGATTCATTTGACCTTCCAAATGCTTAATTGAGGCTGAATGGGAACTCACAGTTTGGGCAAGAATAGACACCTCTCCTTTCAATTCTTTTACCCCGCTGTCGGTAGATTCCACATTCTAGAGGACTCTCACTAACATCTCTTCAATTTTTGAGTTACCCACATCGCTCACACTTGGCTGATTTTGGGTGTTTTCAACTTTAGGAGGGGGAAAATATGGGTTGTAACTTTGATGATAACAATCTCCCTCTCGATTTTGCTCTCTAGTGCCCCATCTTTCATTTCTATCAGACCATCCATGTGCGTCGTGGTTTCTCTAACCTTGATTCTCTTCCCGTGGGTGCCAAGGGCCTTGATTAGTCCCTTGAAACCCAAGTTGAGAACCCCCCATCTGATTTTCCATGTATTTGCACTCCTCATCGTATCTCGGTGGCGAAGATTCTCCTTCAATGTGCAATGGACCCTACATACCTACAGTATTTAGAACTTTGGGCCCTTCCCCCATCACATGCTTTGTCATTAGTTCAAGTTGAATCATCATTTTAGCTAGATTTTCATGTTACTTTTCATCTCTTTTTCACAACTCAGCTGCCAACACACTAGAACCAATATCATGCATCAATACATTGGTCTCTCTCGTATGTTATGCAAGATTTGTCTTTTTCATTCTGTCCAAAAGGGCCTTAACTAATCCATATGTCTGATCCATGATTGATCCTCCGGTTAAATTATTGGCAACGGATTTGTTAATGGAGTCTAGAGTTAGGTAAGAACTTTCATGGAGCACTCCGTCAAGGAGACCATGGTAGGGGTAAAGTAAACCTTCTTCTTTAACCTTAGCCATGGTTCGTGCAATGGTTCTCTTGGCTCTTGCCTAAAGTTTGTGATATCATCCCTCAGCTTCAACATTTTTGATGGAGGGAAGAAACGATCCAAGAAAGCATCAGTCAATTCTCTCCACGATGTAATGCAACTAGGAGGGAGTTCCTCCAACCACATAGTCGCCTCTCCCGTTAGGGAGAATGGAAAGAGATTTAACTTGATATACTCTTGACTTATATTAGTTATGTTGAAAGGTTGGCAAATCTCTAAGAAATTTCTCAAGTGGTGATTTGCATCATCACTTGGTTTGCCCCTGAAGAGCCCTTTCGTCCGCAGCAAATGTAGCATCGTACTTGTGACATGGAACACGACATTCCCTACCGTGTGCGGTAGGCGAATGGCTCCTGCAATTTCGGGCATCATTGGATTATCTTCTTCGTGCTCCATATTACCCTCAACTAATCTATCCCCTGCTTGTGAATGATGACTAGTATGACTTTACCCTAATAATCACAACAAGATGAATGTCAACACTTAAGATGCAAGACTAATTCAAATTAATAGTCAACATAGGAATATCAAGCGCTACTCCCCAGCAACAATGCTATTTTTGATAACTTCCAAAATACTCTCTTCATTATGAAAGAGCATAAATAGTTATTGTATAAACACAAATATCCTGATGCATGTCGGTGTCGAATACTACAGATTCAAACAAGTGATATACGCAAGTGTTGTTTGAAAAATTAAAATTAGTTCGCACCACTCAAAAGAAACAAAAAGTAAATATTTTGGGGGAGATTGATGTTAACAATATGGTATAGATTCTAACTCAGCTAATTAGAATAGAAAAATAACCAAAGTTTTAGACGATAATGAGAGAAACTAGAGGTATAGTGTAGATGATGTGCTAGTTAAACAAGGCTATGCTACATCATATCATACTTTAAAATTATGTAAATTACTTTGGGCAGGTGGGCGTTCTATGTTTTTCAACCTCATAAATTCATATTTCTTGAGTTCTTTTGAACCACTAGACACAATTAAATAGCCCAATCAAGTTTGGATTAATAGTTGCACTAATTTCTAGCTATTAGATATTCGTTAGAAATGATAATATGGGTTTTGGATATGTCTATCCCAACTCCATAACATCACATCCATTTACCCATATCAAATTCTATCCCAATACTCAATTCTTCTCTTTCAAGATAAAATCAAGTAAGAAAAGTAGACCCACATCTGCAACTATGGTTCTTCAATTATAAATAAAAGAGGACTTAACAGATTTACACTAATTAAGCAATATTGAGATGAATCTAGCAATACCCAATCTAATTAGGCACTCATCACCACACACATCTAGTTAATGATTTAGCTACTCATCATTAAGAAACTAAAGAGACAATTTAACAATAAACTCATTGATTTCAACAATAAGAGCAGCATAATCAAATTCAACAATATGTCTTCAATAATGGTTGTACCTTGCTACAAAAGAAGAAGAAGAAAACAAAAATAATATTTAACAATTTCCACCAATAGAATTCTACTTTCTTCCTCTACAAATAGAATATTCCTCAAAAAGCTAAAATTTAAGATCTGCAGAGTACTTCTTTCTAGAATATATCTAAAAGTAGGCCAACCAATTTCCTCTTTGTTAGTTTTGGGCGCATTTGCCCTTGCTCAGGCGTTCTCTAACTTGTGAAAGTACCGATGGTTCACCGGTTACATTTTGCGAACCACCGGCTATCATTGATTTCTACTTTAGTGATTTCTAGTGTCCTTCGGTAGGTCCTTCGACTTTCAACTGTGCTACACTGATTTTTTTTTCTTTGATCCAGCAAGTTCAAGTACCAGTAGGCGAGTTAACCAGTGAGTCACCGGTTGATGTCCACGACCACCAATTGCTTTTGTTCCTTAAGGCAGTGATCATCTGTGTTTGGTCGGCGTTTCGTTTGTCTTTTCCGGTGAAGCACAAATTTTCACTTGATTTCCTTCTTTTTACTCGACTTCCTGCTCTTGATTTCAAATTAGATATCTACACATAAAAAGGAAAAAAGAGCATAAAATTCATCTTAATGACTTAAAAACTAAGCTAAAGTTCATGCATGAGAGCCTAATGAGCTGGGTAAATTACCAACTCATCACTTACACATGTGGGTTGAAGTGGATAACACACGAATTCACTCTCAAATTGGCTTCTAGTGTTCAAATTCATGCCTTTGTTGGGTAGTGTGGTTTTTACAATTTTTATGCCTATAATTTCTTGCTTGCATCTAAATTAGAAGTGGGTTAAGGAAAATGTGAATATGGTGTTTATAGGATAACCTTGAAAGAAATTAGTTGGAATTGATACAATTATGCATTTGTAGATTATATTGTTTTTTTTTCACAATTGATAGGACTATAAATTTCATGACTTTCCTTGATGAAGTGCACATTATGAAATTTTAGGTAACCATGAATGGACAAATTGAGTATTAGTGATCTTTCTTTTTGTTGGGTTGTTACATGTAGAATTGTGAATTGTTGGGTTAGTTGTAGAATGTAGGGAGATGAAAGATGAAATTGCGAACTACTTTGTACATTTGCTCCATTATTCCAAAATTGTGTTCTTGTAAATTTGGTCTTGAATAGATTATTAAGTAGGGTTGTCAACTGAAAGAGAGGGAAAAAGAAATGGAGGGTGAACATTTTATTGATTGCAAGTTTCATAATTATTTGATTTCTGAGTAAAGCAATATGAACTTCATCTTGAATACCACAATGCAAATGGATCAAGTGGAATATGGTGCATGTTTCTCTTTTTATAGAAATGCTGGCACTGTTTGTCTGTGTCTAATTATGGGGGTAAACTAGTCAAGGTAATTTTAGAAGAGGGAAGTCTGATGTAATTCCCCCGGAAACTAAAAGACTAGATCAGGGACTTAAATAAGAAAATCTTGAAATCTGCAGAAATTGTCACAGAACGACTCACCTAACGGGTTGTTGAGAGACCTAATGNGATCAGAATAAGATATCAGAATTCAGATAGTATTTTTCAGTTTAAACATGGAACGACTCACCTAACGGGTTGTTGAGAGACCTAATGACTCGTTAGGTTAGTCGTGGGAAGGAGGATTGGGATATTATAAGGGAGGGGTAGTGTACTCAAGGGAAGACCTCACGAGTCGTGGTCAGGCACCACGACCCGTTAGGTCACTCGTGAGCAGGCGGGGTTAGGAATTTAATGAATTTGGCAATGTGCTTGACGAAAGGTCCCCACGATTCGTGGTCATCCACGACGAGTAGTGAGGTGAGTCATGATTAGCTAAGGGAGAATCCTCAAAGGTTGAGGCAGTTTACCTAACGAATTGTGACCACGACTTGTAGCCACTGGCAATGAGTCGTGAGGTCATCCATTACCAGTCGTTGGGGGGCACAGTAACAAGTCGTTGTCTTGGGTAACGACTCCTTAGGTCACCCATTAGGATCACTTGTTAGTTTTTCCCTGCGAATTTCTAAGGGCTATTTAGTAACTTCCTACTCTCCAAAGCTTTAAACATCATCATTTTGGACGTAAATTCAGACCTATTAGTGGGAATGATTGGACTCTCCCCTTATTCCCATGTTCATTCTCAGAAAAAACATCGGCAAGTCTTTCAAGAACTCTCAGGGCAAGGTCAAGGGTTTCTCGTTCATCACATAAATTCAAGTTTCCTCCTCAAGGGAATTTTTAGCCAGGTATGTTGGAATTGAACAAGGGAATTGTTCTTTCCTTGTGTCCCCCAAAACCCTCTTATAGTTCCTCTATCAGTATTAGCCCTAAGTTTTCGAATATGAAGAAATTACATGTTGTTTTTCATTAATCTCACATAGAATGATATCCATGCTTATTATTGACATGATCTCCATAAGTTCTTACCTAAATTGTTTGTGTTCTTGCAAAAGTGGATTTAATCCCTATATTTTCGAGAGGAGATTATTTTCATATAAAAGACAGCCTAGTTTGTGAAGTGTGATTTGGGATGATTTTATAGTATTTATTTTTGTCTAGATGTTGAGTAAATACTCCATTGAAAAGAATGACTTTATCCCTGGCACGAATAAGAAAGTTATAGCATTGTTTGTTGGATGTAATTCCTTTAATTATGAAATACTTGCCATATTATGGAATCCCGTGTTGTTGGAACGAGTTTAGTTCTCTCTTAGCTGCTTAGTAGTTCAATTCAGTTAGAACATAGAATATCTTCAGAACTATAAATATTTTTTCAACTTATCTGTTTGACTTCAGTCTTTTCCTGAGGTGTCAATGCTGCCTCCTAATTATCAGAATCAGATTTAGTACCCAGTTATTGGTCCGTTAGGCGGTCATCACATTTTAGATATATAGCTCTGACTAGCCTCAGGATGCTAGTTCAAATTACAGTTTGTTCTTAGATGGTTATGACGCTTATAGATAAGCTGCTCTGACCAATCTAGGAACCAGTTTTAGAATCTAGTGCAATAAGACTCTTAGGGTACTTTCCGTTATATCCCTTGACTAGTCTTGGACCCCGGCTTCGAGCTATCAACGTAGTAATTTAGTCTAGGTTTTCCAAAAGGATTAAGACTTAGCACCGAGCCGGCCGGGGTTCCAGTGCACCCAGGTTCAAAACTATGTTGCCAACGTAGGTTAAAATATTATTTGGCCTGATTGGCCCCAGACTTTTGTGATCACTCAGTTCATGCCTTTATACCCTGGAAAGGTATATTGGGTCCTACCGGTGTAGTGTATACATCAGACTCCACGTCTAGCTCACATGGTTATATGTCGGTTACAGATCCTCCCACGTGGTTCCTTCAATATCCAAAACGATGCACCGCTGNAGCTCACATGGTTATATGTCGGTTACAGATCCTCCCACTAGTCAATCTAGTCCAGTTTCAAAATAAGTAGCTCAATTCAGTTCCAGTTGTATCATTTTAGTTCAGCTCAGTATAATATCTCGGACTCTGATCTTTCAGACTTAGGGCATGTCTTTAACCATCAGACAGTGTCATCTTGACCACCTCAGTTTACTTCAGTGGTTCAGTTCGGTTTAGTTGGTCATTGCATGTCATTTCAGTTTAGTCATTTATATTCATCTATATTTTCTCTCACCTACTCAGTACATTCAAAGTACTGATGCATACTTTTACGCTGTATCATTTCATAATACAGTTGCAGGTTCTTAAACTCAGCACCGTTAGTTGCCGCGGTTCAGATCCTCCTCCTTAGAAATTGAAGTGTGAGTCCTCATCATTAGAGGGCCTTATTTCATTTCTTTCAGTTAGTTCATTGTTTTTTTCTAGACTTAGAGTTAGCAGGGGACTTGTCCCAGCAACTCATCAGTTAGAGGGCTTTCAGACACAAAAATAAATTTCAGACTTCATATGTTCTTAAACTCTATGTTTTCAGTTTTATTTTCATAAATTCTTTTTTGTTATTATTTCAAAGCTTCTTCTATGCATGTTTTAGTCAGAATACCAGTGTATGATAGACCAAGGGTTGACTTGGGGTTACTTTTGACTCCAAGTACCGTGTTCCGTACACGGTGTAGACTCGGGGCGTGACAAACTTGGTATCAGAGTACTAGGTTTGGATTATCCTCGGAATGTCTGAAAGCCGCATCGGGTAGAGTCCTTTTCATGGGTGTGAAGCATGCCACACTTATGACGAGGAGGCTACGCGGTGTTATTAGGAAAACTCTCTTTTGTTCATACTCATTATTATGTGTTAAAGTTCAATTCCAGAAACGTCCTTCTAACTCGTGCTCTATTTCATTTCAGTGAATCATGCCTCCTAGACGTGGTAACGGAAGAATGGACGGTAATGCCAATAGACCTGCCCCACCAACCCCGTCATCCCCTCAAGATTATTCGGTGTCTACCGCCAAATTCAGGGCGGCCATTCCACTGCTAGCCCAAATAGTCACCAACCAGGTGAACCAACAGGTCGTTCTGGTAGCCACGATTGGGTCTGCAGTAGCTGCAAGGGTACAAGACTTCACTCGTATGAACCCTCCATCTTTTCAGGGATCCAAAGTAGGGGAGGATCCCCAAGAGTTCGTGGATGAGATAAGGAAGATTACATGTATTATGGGTGTAAGCTCCGCTGACAGTGCTGACCTGGGTGCCTACTAGCTAAAAGGGGTAGCTTTGATTTGGTATGACCAATGGAAAAAGGGGCGGCCAGCGAGAGCAGGGCCAGTAGAGTGGGGGGGTATTCCACAAAGCTTTCTTGGAAAGTTTTTTCCCTCGGGAGTTGAGGGAGGCAAAGATGGCGGAGTTTATGAATTTGAGGCAGGGCAACAAAACCGTGGAGGAGTATGCTCTTGAGTTTACCAAGATTTCTTAGTACGCTATAGAGATGGTAGCTGAGCCAAGGGCTCGCATGTTGAAATTTGTTAATAGGGTGTCGAATCTGGTCCTCAAGGAATGCAGGACAGCGATGCTGAATAAAGATATGGACCTCTCTAGCTTGATTGTCCATGCCCAATAGATTGAGGCCGAAAAGCTGAAGGATATTGAGCGAAAGAACAAACTGGAAAGGACTGGCCAGTCAGATTACGACCATAAGAGGACTAGCGGTATCTGCCGCCCATAGCAGCAGCAACAACAATAGCAATAACAGCAGAGGGCCTCAACACCCAGCTCAGCCAGCGCCCCAACCTTCCGGTCCCGTTAGGATCAGAGGGGTGGAGCATATGGACATCAATCTCAGAACAACAATGTTGGAAACAGATACCCAGCTTTCCCCCAGTGTGGCAAGAATCACCGGGGAGAGTTACTTCAGGGTTGAGAGGGCATTTTTGTTGTGGACAACTCAGACATCCGCTCAGGGAGTGCCCATCAGCCGAGCGAGGGAGATCACAATCTACCACATCATCAGCTCCAGCAGGTCGACCAACCCAGTAGGCTAACACGTTAGGTACAAATGGAGGTTAGCGTCAAAACCGTTTCTATGCTCTATCTTCCAGTAAGGATCAAGAAATCTCACCTAACGTAGTCACAGGTATGTTACGTCTCTTTCATCTAGACGTGTATGCCCTCCTAGATCCAATTGCCACTCTTTCATTCGTGACTCCCTACATAGCAGTTTAGTTCAATATCAGTCCAGATATCCTCTTAGAACCATTCTCAGTCTCCACCCCAGTTGGCGAGTCAGTTAGAGCCAGCCGGGTGTATAGAAACTAGAAAGTCTCATTCTTGAATAAAGTCATCCTAGCTGACCTCGTAGAGTTAGATATGGTTGATTTTGACCTTATCCTTGGCATGGATTTTTTACACTCCTTCTATTCCTCAGTTGATTGTAGAACTACAGTTGTCAAGTTCAAGTTTCCAAATGAACCTGTGTTGGAATAGACGGGCAGCAGTTCCGCGCCTAATGATAGGTTTCTTTCCTACATCAAGGGCCAGAAACTCATCTCCAATAGATGTATTTATCATCTAGTTTGGGTCAAGATGCCAACTCCGAGACCCTAATATTCAATCGGTTCTAGTGGTCAGCGAGTTCCTAGATGTATTTCCTAAGGATCTCCCCGGAGTTCCCCCTGAGTGGGAAATAAACTTTAGAATAGACCACTTCCCAGATACTCAGACCATCTCCATCCCTCCTTACAGAATGTCTCCAACTGAGCTTAAGGAATTGAAGGAGTAGCTAAAAGATATTCTTGAAAAGGGTTTGATCAGACCCAACATATCTCCCTAGGGTGCCTCAGTGCAATTCGTGCGTAAGAATGACGGTACCCTCCGAATGTGCATAGATTATTGTTAGCTGAACAAAGTCACACTCAAGAATAGGTATCCCCTGCCTAGAATTGACGACCTGTTCGACCAACTTTAGGGAGCCAGTTGTTTCTCAAAAATCGATCTCATGTTAGGGTACCATCAGCTAAGGGTTAGAGAATGTGACACACTGAAAACAACATTCAGGACTCGGTATGGTCACTAAGAGTTCGTGGTGATGTATTTTGGGCTAACAAGCCTCAGCAGCCTTCATGGACTTGATGAATAGAGTTTTCAAGAATTATCTTGATATGTTCGTCATTGTATTTATCAACGACATTCTGGTATACTCCAGGATTGAGGAAGAGCATGCTAATCACCTGAGGTTAGCATTACAGACACTCAAAGATCGCTTGTTGTTCGCCATTTTCAGAAAGTGAGAATTCTAGTTGTAGTTTGTGACTTTCTTAGGTCATGTGGTTTCAGGAGAAAGAATACAAGTAGATCCACACAAGATAGAAGTAGTGAAAGATTGGCCCAGACCTACCTCTTCGACAGAAATCAAGAGTTTCCTGGGCCTAACTAGTTATTACCGACGGTTTATGGAAGGTTTCTCCTCTATAGCATCCCCTCTGACTAAGTTAACATAGAAGAAAGTGAAATTTTAGTGCTCGGATGCATGTGAGAAGAGTTTCCAGGAGTTGAAGTCTTGACTCACCACCGCTCCAGTTTTGACCTTGCCAAAAGGAACAAATGGGTTGGTTGCCTATTGTGACGCTTCCTGAGTTGGACTCGGTTATGTTCTGATGTAGCGGGGCAAGGTTAAAGCCTGCGCCTCCAGACAGCTCAAAGTTCATGAGAAGAACTATCCAACTCATGACTTTGAGTTGGCAGCGGTGGTATTTGCACTAAAAATATGGAGACATTACTTATATGGAGCTCACGTGGATGTGTTCACAAATCATAAGAGACTTTAGTATGTTTTGAGTCAGAAGGACCTAAATCTGCGTTAGAGAAGGTGGTTGGAGTGATTAAAGGACTATGACATGAGCGTATTTTATCATCCGGGTAAAGCCAATGTGGTGGTTGACGCCCTAAGCAGACGGTGTATGGGGAATGTGGCTAACATTGAGGAAGGTAAAAAGGAGTTAGTAAAGGATGTTCATAAACTAGCCCGATTAGGGGTGCAGTTGGTGGATTCAACCAAAGGTGGTGTGGTGATGCAAAGTGGGTCCAATTCATCCTTGGTAGTCAAAGTTAAGTCCATACAAGATGAAGATCCCATTCTGCTTAAACTCAAAGAAGCGGTTCTCAGGAGGACGATGGAGGCTTTCTCCAAAGGTAGAGATGCGTGCTTCGTTACAAGGGCAGATTGTGTGTACCGGACGTCAGTGAGTTAAGATAGCAGATATTGTCTGATCACACAGTTCCAGATATTCAATCCACCCTAGTGCTACTAAAATGTACCTCGATCTGCGGGATATTTACTGGTGGAACGACATGAAAAGAGACATTGCTGAATTTGTAGCCAAGTGCCAGAAATGCCAGCGAGTTAAGGTGGAACACCAGAGACTAGGAGGTATGAATCAGGAAATCGGCATACCCACATGGAAGTGGGAAGAAGTAAACGTGAACTTCATTATGGGTATACCCCGAACTCGTCGGCAACATTACTCAATCTAAGTAGTAGTAGACTGGATGACTAAGTCAGCTCACTTTCTCCCAGTAAAAACCATAGACTCAGTTGGGGAATATGCCAGAATTTACATCCGAGAGTTAGTCAGACTTCATGGGGTGCCATAAGATATCATTTTACATAGAGGAACTCAGTTCACCTTGCATTTCTGGAGGTCTTTCCAAAAGGGACTTGGCACTCAGGTCAAGCTAAGCACAGCTTTTCACCCGCAGACAGATGGGCAAGCTGAACGGACTATTCATGTTACACCCCATAAATTCCCGACACATAGATGGCCTATTCGCATGTTGGTTAAGGGTATTTGAGTGCCACACATGCTAGAAAAAGGCTCGGGAAAGGACCGGATAAGAAATCCGTCGAACAATCGCGGAAGGAGCCGCGGCAGAGCCCCTCCGTGATGGCAACGTGTCACGGAGGGAGGGCCTCTGCGTTGGCCCCGTGACACGTTGGCCCTGTCCAGGCTCAAGTATATAAAGCCTCCAACTTTGGTTTAATTCATTTAAATCAAATAATTTCCAGAGAAGTCG
>JACEIK010006622.1:28583-42037 GCA_018107945.1 Datura stramonium | reverse complement strand
GTCATGGGAGACATTGGGATAGATGCCCAAACGGGTTCACTTACAGCTATAATGGTTATGATCGAAGTTGTACTCCTACGTTTGAAGGGAATGAAACCATGGAAAGAGAGGGAAGGAGAAGCACATGTGGACGCATAAAATCCTTTCTCCAAGCCTTTTTGGAGAAAGAGTCTAATGCGGACAAGAACATCAACCCCTCTATGCCCATGGAATCATCAAATCCACTAGAAAAAAGATGTAAATCTCTAAAAGAATCGGAGGAGACATTGAGGAGCATAGCAAGAAGAAGTGAATAATGGGGCATAACTCAACTTGGCTTATGGGAGGAAGCTCAAAATGATGATGAAGTAGGAGTCAAGGTAAACTTTGAAGAAGTCATAGAGGTGCGCGAACCAACCAACATTGAAAAAATGCAAGATGCCAAGGTTGAAGAAGTGACACTAGAGTCTCCAAATGACATCCAACAATTCATGCTCAAGGACTCTAGTGCACTTGAAGAGGAGGATGGCAAGCAAGAGGCATGCTCGAAAGGGGAGCGACTTAAACCGCCCTCTTATCATTTTTCAACATTGATCTTGGTTGACAAAATGGAGACTGAGGAGACCAAGTCAATGGAGGAAGTTGATGAGGATGATCAAGGTGGCTTCTTCTTATATGCCATGCCAACAAGGCCAAAGCAGATCCCTCCTTTGAGGGCCAAGACACACGAGACACAACATCTATTGCTTGACCCTTTGATGCTTACACCACCACCCCTCAAGAGGGATAGAAGAATGGATAAGAAGCTAGGGGTGTGATTCAACTGCTCAAAGTTGAGAGAAAAGTGGTGAAGTTGGAGTCGTCGAGCCACGACGTAAACTAAGGCACTTCTTAGGAGGCAACCCAAGTGCTTTTACTTTTTGTTTTTACTTTTTAATTTTATTTTACTTTATGTTTGTGTTGTCTTTGATTTTACAGGGTTAGAACAAGTGTGGGACATGGCAAATAGTGAGAGAAGAAAAAGAAAAAGGAGAGCATGGAAAATGCAGGTAAAATGAATGCCTCCATTGTATCAGGGAGTCCTCTCACCCGTTCCTTCCTCATTTTGTTTAACCTTAGGCATCGAGGACAATGCATTTTTTTTGTTAGGGGGTGAAGTCTGGGTAACAGCACTTGTTAAGTGATGTACGATATGGCCCTATGATAGATTGGGTGACATTATTCTTAAGGGAAAATCGTTATTACTGGCGGTTTGTATCGCCTTTTTAGATAGTAGTCTTTTAATAAACTCCAAGGGTTTTCCTTATACTACGGTTCTTTCCTAAGGAGCGATTTCTTTGTCTTTTCTTTTTATCATCGAACAGGGTTGTCATTTCTTGATGATAGATTGAGAGGCGACTTTCTTAAGGGAGAATGCCAAGTAAAAAGTCTTGTTTAGTCTTTTGTGCACTTTCTTGAGGAGTTACCACCAATATTTCTTGCTTGGCATTGTGCATGAGAGGTGAGAAGAAAAGGGGGGAATTTAAATGTGAAATGAGCACGCTCTTATCATGAATTATATATTCTTTTCTTGGCTTGTTAATTCGTAACTATCTCGTTAAAAGTCATCCTCTTAATGTGACAAAGAAAATGTATGAACTCCTTGGATTATGATGCCTTGTGTGGTGAGGTTTTTGGCATAATTCTTGTGTATGCATGATTGTCTAGAACTTGTCCTAAGTGTAATTCAAGGCGAAATGATAGATGTGGATGCACTTAGTCACTTCACCCAAATGACCTCCTTGAACATTAATCTTTGATAACCAAAGTTTGAGCCTTGGACCCTTACTTTGGAAACCATATTACAAGCCTAATGACCATTTTTAATCCTTCTCTTTGTCACCCATAATTACTAGTGATAAAATAATGAAAAAATGGGCCTTGAAGCCCATAAGATAAGGAGCGATAAGGAAATGAATGTGATATGATGCAAAAGCCTAAGTGTGGGGGTTTTCAAGAGTAGGGAAAAATGAGAAGCCTAAAAGTGAGGTAGCATCAAAATCATGATGAAATGAATGAATCGATGGGTTGAGAGACCTCGAATCATCAAAAGAGAAAGAATAGAAAAAAGGTGCTATCTCTTGCATAGATAAGGATAAATGTGAAATTCATGGGCATTAAAAGGGTGGTTTGTGTTATACAAAAGAAAAAGATGATGAACAAGGAGAAATAAGGTGGAGTGATTTCAATAAGATGATGGGGTGTTACAAGCTTTTGTAAAGGCATTAGGGAGGCTTTAGTCACTAAAGCTAAACAATTATNACTAAAGCTAAACAATTATCCTACCCTCACCCCCAACCTTCATTATGACCCACAAGTCCTAATTGATTCTAGGTGTAGAAAAACTGCATTAGTGGCAATATACATAAAAGGCAAGACTATGGGTCAATTTGTGTGCACTTGAATTTCTTTGTGAGAGTGAGCGCATTTGTCTTATCTTATAATCCCATTATGTGAAATGCTACGAAAATGTTTAGGGGATTCTCTCTTCTTGTGAGGGGCATCATTTCCTTGGAGGACATGCTTAAAATTATTTTCAAAGAGAGGTATGATTAAGGTAAGCAGGTCGCGAACTTTAAGGCAAGCTTTGAATGTGAATTATCAATGACTTGAGATGCTCTTTGAAGTTGTTTTGAGGAACTGTGCCCCATGTTTGAATGAAATGAATGCATTCAAGATATGTTAAATGATTGTGGTTACCTATTGAAGCTTGTGCAACATGGTTTGATTCTTTTCTTTTTTTCTTCAGTTGGTGTATAATGTTTGGGTTGTCTTGCGGATTGATGATTTTGTGTACAACTACCATAGTGCCTTAACCCTTAGCAATGTTCCCTTGTGCAAGAATGTCTTGATTGGCCCTTGATGCCAAAAATAAAAATTCATATATATATAGCATGTTGTTCCTTTGGTAAACTGTAAAGAATTGCATTACTTGAGGACAAGCAATGGTTCAAGTTTGGGGTTTTTATGAATTGAAAATTTACCAACTCATTAGGCTTCTAATCATGAGTTTTTGGTTAGCTTTTGAGTCATTTATGTGGATTTTATGCCCTTCCTCTTGAATTCTTTGTAGGTAAATTACCTGAGTAAATAAAGCATGAAATCGAGCAAAACACATAGAATTTGAGAAGAAATTTGATTAGTTAACATACGAGGGAGAGGAGCTAAAGATAAGGGAAGATTTGATCTCAAAAAGAGGTGCAAAGACATGCTCTAAATCGGCTAAACGCGGATCTGGAAGGGAGAAACACAGGCGAAATGCCGAAGCTACTGCCCAGACCGGCTAAACAACTGGCCCTTCACGAAATTGCATCGGCTAAAAGCCTATGGAACCGCCGGTTCCCTCTGCCAGACCATTGTTTTCAACCGTCAATAGTTTGGCTCTTCACGAATTTCCCCTAGCGAACCGCCGGTTCTTCGCCGGAGAGGCCGTCTAATGAAGGGTAAAAGGGTCCACAAAGGTCTCCAAAGAATCTAGAATCTTTAAGGGCATTTGGGGAAAATTGTACACAAGAAAGTACCGAATATAACCTTCATTGTACACAAACCAAGGGAGAACCATTCAACCAACAAACTATTGATCTAATTTTCATATTCTTCATAGAATTAGGAGGAGAATCTTTACTCCATAGTTTTGTAGAGTTAGGTAGTACTTTTCTTCTTCTTTTTCTTTAACCAATTTTGGGGGAATTCCACCATTGTTGTAAGAGCATGTGAAACAGATTTGTGAAGCTAATGCAATGAATGTGAGGGGAATCCTCTTGCTATCTTCTCTATATCTTTAAATATGGTTTATTAATTTGCTAGTTAAGTATATTCACGGTGGGTTTGTTAATTTGATTGGGTTTTGATAAATTGCTCTTGGATTCTTATTGAATTGTAGGTGGGTGTTGCTAGATGCATCTTCCTATTGTTTAATTAAGTGTAAATCTATTACATTCTCTTCAATATATTAATGAAGATCCGTTGATTATGATATGGGTCTATCTATACTTGCTTGATTGTTGCTCGGGAGAGAATGATTAAGTATTGAAAGGGAATCTAGTAGTGGGTATGGATAGGAGATTGTAAAATTAAGTTAGAAATAGCTGAAATTACTTCCTCCTTCGTAATTGGCAGCTAATAGCTAGGAATAGTGAAGTTGCTAATCCAAATCAATTGGGGTTCAGCTAAATCGCAGCTCGAGTTTGAGAAAACCTTAGCTAGGGGTAGCCAATAGGCTAGGAAGCTGAGGCTACCTACTTCCCGAGATTATTTACACTTGATCTAAGGCATTGAAGAAATTTCCGATTTAATTGTAATCTCACCCATAAAATGTCCCTACCCTCTCACTTGTGATTACTTCAATTGGAATCCCCTCCCCAATTAGTTTTTGTTTAGAATTAGTTAGTTAATTTTACCTTTTTATTTCTCCCCCAATTTTACTTTTCAAATGTAAACAATTATGCGCTCTAGTTTGAATTAGTTTATAACTATTGATTTATCGACTCAATTCTCTATGGGATTCGACCCTCACATCCGTTGGGAATATTTGTTTTGAGCAGCGACCGTTTACGCTCTTTAATAAAAGAGGAGTGTATTTTGGATGTTATCACTGACCACGACTCGTGGTCATGCCCGTTGTGTCTCCCCATCACAAAATTTCAGAACTTGAGGCCAACCCCTCACCAGGAGTCACCTAATGACTCGTGTCCACCTCCCACGGGTCACAGAATTACTTGTTTTGTGACCTAGTGCGGATTTTCCAATTTTTCTCAATTTTATCTCCCGGATTATATCTTAGGGCTTTCGAGGCATTACAATATCTCCCCCTTGGGAACATTCATTCTCAAATGTTGAAAAACATATAGAAAAGTAGAAAATGCCAATCATCATATTCAAATACAGATCATTTAAGCTGAAAACTAATGGAATGACTACCTCCGAACTAAACTACATGGCTGAACTGAATTCACGAACCATACATACATACTTTGACATAAAAGAAACTTGGTCACATGAAATGAACATGAAAAATAAATATAGTAATAGGGAAAAAACTAATACCTCAAACTGAAATTGAGCCGGAAGGGAATAGGTGTGGGTATCTAGCCATCATATCCACTTCAGCTTCCCACGTAGCTCTCTCAACATGCTGATTCCTCCATAACACCTTGACTAAACCTACCTCCTTGTTCCTTAGCCTTCAAACCTGAAGATCAAACATGTCCATCAGAATCTCCTCATAGTTAAGGCTATCTCTACCCACACTCTCCACCGAAACCACAAAAGTTGGATCACCCATACACTTCTTCAAGAGCGATACATGAAAAACAAGATGAAAGGAAGCTAATTGTAAGGGCAACTCCAATTCATATGACACCTTGCCAACTCGTTTCATAATCCGGTAGGGGCCAACATAACAAGGTATTAGTTTCCCTTTCTTTCCAAACCTCATTACTCCCTTCATGGGAGACACCTTTGGAAATACCCAATCATCCACTTCGAACTCTAATTCTCTCCTCCTCACATCGGCATAGGACTTTTGTCGACTTTGAGTTATTTTCAACCTGTCTCGTATGAGATGAGCCTTCTCCATAGCCTCATGGACTGAATCTGGTCCTATCATCACAGCTTCACAAACTTCAAACCAGCCAATTGGCGATCTACATCTCCGCCCATAGAGAGCATCAAATGGAGACATCTTTATGCTGGAATGGTGGCTATTATTGTATGCAAACTTGATAAGAGGAAATTGATCATCACAACTACCTTTGAAGTCAATCACACATGCTCCTAACATGTCCCCGAGAGTCTAAATTGTCCGCTCTATTTGACCATCCGTTTGCGGGTGAAATGTTATACTGAGCTTGACCTGAGTACCCAATACCTTTTGAAACGACCTCTGAAACTGAGAGGTAAAATGAGTACCTCTATTTGAATTCGATCGAACCAACTCCCTAATGTATAGTTCGGCATAATCCTCTGCATAATCGTGGTTTTGATCGATAGAAAATGAGCGGCTTTTGTCAACCTGTCTACAACAACACAAATGGAGTCATATTGTCAATGAGTGCAAGGCAAACCTGTTATAAAGTCCATATTGATTTCTTCCCACTTCTAAATAGGAATGCAAATATCTTGGAGCACACCTCCGGGTCTTTGGTACTCGACCTTCACCTGCTAACAGTTTGGACACTTAGCAACAAATTCTGCTATGTCCTTCATGCCATTCCACCAACAGACTTCCCGTAGGGCACGGTACATCTTGGTGGCACCTCTATGTATAGCATACCTTGATCCATAAGCCTAGTGAACACCTGATTCTTATAATCATCAACATCCGAAACACATAAGTGACCCTGGTATCGAAGAACACCATCTCCCCCTTTGGAGAAGACCTCCACCTTTTGATTTTGAACGGCCTCCTTTAACTTTACCAAAATAGGGTCCTCATCTTGCCTAGATTTTGTATCTGTCACCAAGGATGATTTGGATCCGTTCTCAACTATAACACCGCCATTGGTCGAATCAACAAAATGAACTCCCAACCTTTCAAGTCGATGCACGTCCTTCACTAGCTCCTTCTTCCCCTCATCTAATGGGACACACTTTCAATGGAGAGTCTACTAAGTGCATCTGCTACTACATAAGCCTTTCACAAATGGTAAAGGACACTCATTTCATAATCCTTAAGTAGCTCCAACCACCTCTTTTTCTGAAGATTTAAATCCTTCTGGGTAAACACATATTGTAGACTATTATGGTCTGTAAACACATCCACGTGGACCCCGTACAAGTAGTGTCTTCATATTTTCAAGGCAAATACTATCGCTGCCAACGCAAAATCGTGAGTCAGGTAGTTCTTTTCATGCACTTTTAGTTATCTAGAAGCGTAAGTTATAACTTTTCTATGCTGCATCAATACACACCCAAGTCTGGTCCTTGGTGCATCACAATACACCACGAACCCATCGGTACCCTCGGGTAGGGTCAACACTGGTGCTGAGGTGAGCTGAGCCTTCAACTATTGGAAGCTCTTCTTACAAGCCTCTAACCATTGGAACTTTACCTTCTTCTGTGTCAATTTAGTCAATGGTACTACAATAGACAAAAATCCCTCAACAAACTTCCCATAGTAACCAACTAAGCCCATGCAACTTTTAATATCTGCAGGATTCACCGGTCTAGGCCAATTCTTCACCGCCTCTATCTTTTGTGAGTCTACCTGGACACCCTCACTAGACACCACATGATCCAAGAATGCTACATAATTCAACCAAAACTCAAACTTGCTGAATTTGGCATGCAATTGACTATACTTCAAAGTCTGCAACACCACCCGCAAATGAGCGGCCTGCTCCTCCTCTCTCCAAGAGTATATAAGGATGTTATCTATGAACACAATCACGAGCATGAGTAGATATGTCTTGAACACCCTGTCATGAGGTACATAAACGCTAGAGGAGAATTTGTTAGTCCAAATGACATAACTAGAAACTCATAGCGACCATACCGAGTTCTGAAGGTGGTTTTCAGAATATCACTCTCCCGCACCCTGAGCTGATGGTATCTGGACCTAAGATCTATCTTGAAGAGTCATTTGGCACCCTGAAGCTGGTCAAATAAGTCATCAATCCTGGGAAGATAATACCTGTTCTGGATAGTGACTTTGTTCAACTGTCTATAGTCAATGCACATCCAAAGGGAACCATCCTTCTTTAGAAAAAATTGGAATGGTGCACCCCATGGGGACTTGCTAGGTTTAATGAAACCCTTGTATAGTAGGTCCTTCAACTGATCCTTCAACTCCTTTAGGTCAGTTGGAGTCATTCTGTAAGGAGGAATATATATATAGGTTGCATGTCGGGTAGGAGGTCAATACCAAAACTGATTTCCCTCTTGGGAGGAATACCCAATAGATCATCTAGGAACACTTCTGGATACTCACATTCCACTGGAACTGACTGGATAGTCGGAGTCTTGGACGTAGAATCCTTAACCCTAACAAAGTGGTACACACAACCTTTGGAAATGAAATGACCTACAGGAACAACTGAACTACCCTTCCATTCTAAGACTGGCTCACCAGAAAATTTGCACTCTACCGCACTGGTTGTACAATTAACGGAGGCATAACATGCAAATAGCCAATCCATGTTGGGGATAACATCAAAATCAATCATGGTTAACCCTATCTGCTAAGGTGAATTTCTGAAGGACTGTAAATGGGAAACATCTATACACCCATCTAGCTATAACCAATTCACTAACAGGAGTAGAGACATAGAAGGGTTCTGACAAGATCTCAGGACTAACTTCGAAACTACTAGCCACACAAGGGGTCACAAAAGAAAAGGTAGCCCCTGGATCTAACAAAGCATAAACATCAAGGTGAAAAACTCGTAACATACCAATAACCACGTCGGGGAAATCTCCTGCTCCTGACAGGACGCAAGGACATAAAATCTATTTTGACATTGACTGCTAACTGAACTCTTTGAAGCACCCTGCTGGGAGGGATGTGCTGCTGGAGCTGCTGAACTAGCGGCTGGATACGAGCTCCACTACCCCTGGATCTGGCCGAAGGGAAATCCCTGAGCCTGTGTCCAAGTTTTCCACACCCGAAAAAAGCGTCTGAACCAACTAAACACTTTCTTGGGTGATTCTTTCTGCACTTTTCACAGGCTGGGAAGGTGCGCTCTATCTACCTACTATCTTGGCCTCTCGAATCGGAGGCCCTACTCCTCAGATTGCCTTTTGGTCTAGATGGTGCACTAGCAGATGATTGTGCTAGAGAAAAAGACCTGTGATGAGACTATTGGTGACATCCGCCTCCTGATCTAGGTTGAGAAGTCCCATAATTGTGTGTCCTGACCCTCTTGGACTCTCTCTTCCTCCGATACACCGCCTTCATCTGCTGGGCGAGTAAAACTATGTGGGGAAAATCCATGTCCTGATGAGCATGGAGATCCTACAATCCTTATCCAGGTAGTTCGCCACTCCATGTACAAATCGGCTCACTCGAGCCCTCTGATCTGCCACTAACTTTAGTGCATACTTGGATAAGCGGGTTAAGTCTAGAGCGTACTCCTGAACTTACATGTCACCCTACTTTAGATTTACAAACTCGGCCGCCTTCATTTCCCTCATCTCACGAGAGAAGAACTGATCTAGAAAGGAGGCATGAAACTCTTCCCAACTTCTAAAAACTATTGTACATGGAACAAGGTTGCTTACCTAGCATGTTGAGGCCCTATACTACTTCAAGGATCATTCATACCATGCCTTTTTAAAGGAATAACAAGAGAGAATTTTAAAAAGACTCATATTATTGAACATAGAAAATTTTTCCAATCCTCAACTAGTTGCACTCTACTTTGATTTACAATGTACAACCTAGCCTCCTTTATAGAGAGGTTATAAGACTACAAGATAAGACTCAATACAAGATATACTAGGCACACCTTTCTACAAAGACTAACAAAACGAAAATGGAACACATATTTACATTGCCTAATAAAAACAAATCTAGCACGCTTAACTAAGCAAACTCATCTACAAAGCCTAATGAAAACAGATGCATAATAATAAAAATAGCCTAATAAAACGGCTAGCCTAATATGTACAAGGAAGCCCATGTGATGGCATGTGAAGTTGAGCCCTCTTTAATCTTCATATGGGTAGTATATTTTGGCGGGTGATCTGAGGTGGTGAGCTTCTAGATTCTTGCACACGTCCTGCATACACCATCAACCATTGTCCGTGAGACAACATTTGGAGGTGCCACTATTGGGTTTGAACATCATTCGCCCGAATTCCATCCGAAGCCATGTTTGCCGTCGAATAAGCTCATGTCATGCAAGCTCTAATTCAATGACCTCATGAAGTAACATTTTCTGCTTGACGTTCCTACCATGGCTTTCTCCATATTTTGACAGCTCTGTAATGGAGTATTTGATATGACGTTCAACCTTATCCGTGTAATGGCCTGAGTGATTTCATCTCTAGTGATCTCATAGGGTGGTTGATATTCCTTTGCTGCTTTTTTGACTTCTTCCCAGTGAGGATGTTTATCAGTGTGGTTCCATGGTGCCCATTCTTTTGGCCAAACTTCTTTTGGAATGCACTTATTTTGCTGGAAGATAAACCTTTGTGCTTCTAAGTATTCATCTTCCAAGGACAAAATAAAGACTGGAAATCGCCAAGAAAAGAGAGTTTTGTCTCGGCATGGACTTTCCCATTGATTAACTTTATTGGTAGACGTAGCTTGAATACCTTTTCATTGTATGAATTTTTGAAACATTGAACCCAATATTTCCATGGACTAAACCACTATAGAAATATTTTCAATGCTTGTTCTATCTTGTCAAAGTCCCAGAATACATTGCATTTAAATTCCATCAGGATGTAATACTGGTGACATAAGTACCAGAAGAACCATAAGAGTTCCTGTGGAAAATCATTGGCAAGTGGTATGAACACATGATAGAATGGGTATTTTGGGTTGACTCCATAAGGCTTTAGGATGGTCCTCCATACTTTTTGATAACCTGTAGCTCATAGAAAGTCCATCTTTTGATCAGGATGGATGGATCAAATGGGTCAACATATTGACTGAAAAAGTCGGTGGATAGATTGGTAGCCTTGATGACCTAGGACCTGGTGGGTTGGTAATCATGAATACTTGTCCGGCTAGTCCTTTCATCATCTTGGGTTTCTCTGGAAAAAACCTTCTTATGAATTCATCTGGTTGGGATAGAAAGTATGCTAGGAAATTATCTTTCCCTTTCAAATGCTTCACCTAAAATTTGTAAGGCGAGAACCGTTGTTCCCATTTTAGAATTTGCGAATGTGGAAGTATCTTCAGATTTATCTAGATCATCTTTGGGAATGCCTTCATATCCATCTTAATCAGGAATTCAGTATGAATTAGAAGAAGTTGAAATTCTTTATTCCATTCTTCACAGCAAGAATCTCCTTGAAGGTGCAATGATAGTGTTGTTCTGAATCCTTGAATCTTCCGTTAGCATATTTACATATCGTTCCATGGCCATCTTTTTCTTCTAGAAGAAATGCACTGTTTTATTCATTGTTGGCATCAGTCTGCAGTATCTTCTTTCCATTTTAAGGTATATGGAGAGTCGTCACCTATTGGGACATCTCTTTTATTTTTTGGACAGCTTCATCCTGCTCCTTACCCGATGCTTTGGCATTCTTCATGAGCATCTTTTTAAGTGGAGAGATATATGTAGAGACTTCATGAATAAATTCTCTAACATAATTTGTGATCCCTAAAATTTTTCGAAGCTGCTTTGCGGTGAAGTTGGTGTCTGGAAATCTAAGTAGTTCCTGACATATATGCGAACTTGGACTGTATGCTCCATTGCTAAAATGCATCCCTAAGAAATCAATTTCTTTTTGAAAAAGGACCATTTTCTTTGTAGAGAGCATGACTCCATTTGCTCTTACTATGTCATGAAAATGACGGAATAAGGCAACGTGTTCCTCCAGAGTATTACTGAACAATAGGATATCATCAATGTATACTAGTGAGGTGTGGAGGATAGGCTGTGAGATTTTGATCATGCCTTTTTGGAATAGAAAGGGTGCAGGCTTCAACCAAAATGGCATAACCTTCCGTTGAAAGTGTTGGTCAGGAATGCAAAATCCTATTTTTTGTCTTTCCTCGGGATGTATCCCCAATTTCCACAATCCATATTTAAGATCAAACTTAGAAAAATATCTAGCTTTGGATAAGTGTGAAAATAGGTTAAGCCTATTTGGTATAGGGAATTTATCATCTTGGAGGAAATGGTTGAGTGGCTGGTAGTTTATTACTAATCTGAGTTTACCTCTTGTCTGCTCATCTCTCTTGTTGACCTAGAAGGCTTCGCATGCCCATTGAGAATCAGATGGCTCGATCAGTCCAAACTCCCATGATTTCCACGCACTCCTCATTTGCAAGCTGAAGGTGCTCTGGATTCATGCAAGAGTGGCTTGCCTTGGTTGGGTTGATGTATTCATTCTTCTTGAATGGGAGTTTGATGAAAAACTCTTCATTCAGCTTTAGTGGGTTTCTTCATTTCTTCATCAACTCCTTTTGAGACTCATCACATGAATGTTCCATCAATTGTTGTATGATCTCTCTGATCTTCTCGTCCTCAGTGATCAGGAATAGGCATGAATCTTCTGAGTATGGCTTGAATTTCTTTTTGAACGCTATTCCATAGGCTCCAATGTGGAGTCGATCCTTGAGTTGTCTGAAGATATCGAACCCAATTATGAGATCCTTTCTTGGGACATCTAATCCAAATATGTTTGTTCTGAATTTTGTCCTGGGAGGAACTCATTTGTTATTGGGAGTTTTGTAATGACCGTGGTCATCGAGATTCCATTTTATGCAGTGTTGAAGTTCTTGAAATGGAAAATCCATTGATCATCAGGAAGGACCGTTGTATTCATCAGCGGTGATGCTGCACCATATCCATGAATGTAATGAACTGAATTGGCTTATCCCATTTGGATGGATAAACATTCAGCTGGACTTGAGGAATATTTATAATGATGTTGATTTCTTCCTCGGCCTCTGAAATTTTGTAATGGTCATGCCCATGTTCTTCTTATACGTCCATGGAGAAAAGAGTGTCCTCTGATGGCTCATCTTCTGGTGAAAGGACTGATTTAAGATCATTTCCCTTGACGTCAGCATACTCTTCTATCTCAGTAAGAAGCCGGATAGATCACTTATCTTGAAGACAATTCTTTGCAAAGTGTCTGATCTTGTGGCAGATAAAGCATCTATTATTCTTCTTGAACCTGCCTGGACGCTTTCTCCTGAAGTATTTTGTTCTCTTGGTGTATTTTGATCTTCCTCCAGTAAGCTTTGTCTATTTGAACTTCTTGTATTTTTTGAATCTGCTTTTCTTTCTGGGGGCATGGCAAGAGCAACTGGACCCGGTGATTAGGTAAGTTCTGTTGCAAGCTTTATCAAGGGTTGGATTGTTGTGCATGATCTTCTTTAAAACAGATCTCTTTGTACAGAGATCTTCTAGCGCCTTGAAAATTTCTTTCCTTATATAGACAACTTGGGGCATTGTGATTTACTTGAATTTTTCCTCGACAATTATCATGGTTCGTGCTTCTAACATCTTTGGCAAGGATTAAATGAAGGCTTACTTCAAAATGGCGTCTCCACTGATGAGCCCGCAAGTGTACGGGTCGTACAAGTAATACAGTGGCCCTTTTTAAGAACCGGAATGTCGAACCATAGGGACTGGACCAATTCAGCTAACTATCAAGCTTCAGTGTGATATTAAATACCGAAAGTGTTGATTATTGAAGTTTTCAAAGGCGATTTAATTAAGTCTAAATATGGTCAACGAAATATTCTAAATTCACTCTAGGAGCAACATAGAGTTGAAACCAGATAATCATGCGATACTACGATTTACAAT
>JACEIK010006621.1:54154-84824 GCA_018107945.1 Datura stramonium | reverse complement strand
TGAGTGCATTTCTCTTCTCTCTTTATCTTGTGTGTCCTTAGTATGTGTGATGTCATTACTTTAGAAAAGGACACTTTCCTTGATCTAATTATGAGGGCATGTGGATTTGAATGGCTAGCATTTTTCACTTCTCTAATTTGGGTCTGTGCATGTTGAGATTATGTCATAAGCAGAGGTTGCATGCATAGTTTAAATGGTTACTAATAACTCTCAAACTCACACTCCTAACAAAGTATGAAGCGGACGTTGTTAATAAGGAACCAAACAAAGAGGTTGGGGTCGAACCCATGGGTAATATGGTAATAACTAGACTAATATTGGTATTTAAGTTGTTTGGTATGTTATCTCCAAATTGGGGTGTTTCTAGAAATAGACAATTCTAAAACAAGCGTGGAAATCAATTGTTGTTTATCTAGATTTGCAATTAACAAGGGTAAGTGTTCCACATGGGTTCATAACTACATCGGGTTTACACTCGTGATCAATCCCAATTCTTACTTGTAGAACTGATAATTAGGGTTCATCCAAAGAACTGGTTCGTCGCTATTGGAAGACTATACTAAATCACCGAGCTATGTCTCATTAGCGATTTCAATTGAACCGTTATCAATTTATTCAAAATTAACTATTCTGTGACAACAACTCAAGTTATACAATGATCATAAAAATCAAGGCTTTATTGCAATTCTCTTTTCCTGAACTCTACTTCTCTAGGTTCAAGCAAGTGAAGAATTCGGGAAAGTCTTAATGTTGTACTATGTTAAGAAACATTAAAGATGAAGAGAATACATACAAGTATTTAGCATTGGTTCTGAATAAATTTGTGTAATCCTAGTTCGTTAATCTACCATGCTTCCCATAACTCTAGTTGTGGAGCTTTTATTCTCTCATGATTATAATATTATGATTAGTATTCATAGACAAAACATAAGTAAATACTTACAATGATGATTGAAAGAAAACCTGCTTTGAATATTGCAATAAAATATATTGAACAAATTCAAGAAAAATTGAGAAAACCCAAGTTATGATCTAAAGAATTGCTCTCCAAAGTTGTCAAAAACTAATTACAAACTTTATAATCAACTTCTCTAACTAATTCTAACCTTCTCTAACCTATTCTCAACTAAAAAAGACATAAAATTTATTTATACAAATAATAAAATCCTTTTCCTAAGTTTATAGGGAAATAAGCAAATCTAGCGCCGAAACTTCCTATGACTCCTCATACGACCCATAACAGGATATTATGGGTCATGTCTTGTCTCATACATCCTTGGCTTATGCATAATTTGCTAAATGTTGGCATCTGGTATGACTCGAAACATGATCCCATGAGTCATACAATCAAGTCGTGGTTTGGCTTTGAGAACTTCGGCATCTTCTAAAGTTTTCTACTAGTGTCTTGGTACGCGTAATACCTTGCTCCTACGACTTGTAACGGTTTGTTGTATCATGAGAACTGCCAAGTCACAAATATCACTGAAGCTTTCATGGCTCCTGGTATGGGTTGTAGGTAGATGCTACGATCAGTAGGTGCTACCCGTATCAGGAGACTTCAATTGTGCAAATTTTCTAAACTATTCCACGACTCGAGTTATGGCTCATACTCCCATGGTACATCTCGTACTGAGAGTCGTCCTTTGCCTTTTCCTTGTACCAATCTTCTGAGCTTTTCCACGAGTCTCAGTACAGCTCGTACAAACATGGTACATCTCTTACTGAGATCATTACTTGGTTACTTTTCTGCACTTTTCTACAACTTTTGCACATTTTCACTCCAACACCAATTTTTCTTGAAAACAAAGTAAAAACGCCTCATATCCATATAAATATACCTAAGTCCATGCTATTTTCCCAATTTTATGTGTCGAAAGTGTTGTAAACTCATAGCACATCAACACCCTCAACTTAAGACTTTTGCATGTCCTTAGGGAAAGAAAACATAAACTAAAAACGACGCTTAACTAGAAAATAAACCTAGGATACTACAACCAACTCCAACCAAAACTTTCATTATGAACACCAACAGCTTTTGACCTTTCTCCATGTAAATCATATCAACTATGCACATCATGTGACCACGAACCATGATAAATAAGGATCAAGATATGTCATCTACTTATTAGTAGAGAATCAAGTTATTACCAATGCTTTTCACACATACAACTGGAAAAATAGAACACAAACCATGTACCCTCACAACAAATAAAGTCCCTAACTCATAGCTATATGAAAATAAGAAACTTGGGACTAAACAAGTAAGACTCTCACTATCACAAAGAAGTACCAAATAATGCAAATCGGATACCATAGGCTTGCTCATATTTTCACTACTTCACCTCTTTAGACAGTCAGGCTAGGATCACTATAGGATTATTCAACTTGTAATGTAGGCTTTGGGCTGGGTATGGTAAATATGGGATTTTAGTGACTAAACCCTCCTTCGCACTACATACTCGTGGCTCCACTTTTCACTTATTTCACCCTTTTCGCTTTTTCAACTTTTTCCTCCCTTTCCTCCATTTTTATTCAATATATAGGTGTGATGTGTTTTCCACTTTTTTATTCATTTTTTTCTTTTATTTTTTATTTTCAATTTAATTTATCTTTTTCAGCTCTTTTTTCTTTTCTTGTAATACCACACCTTATTTTAACCCTTTTTTCCTTTCTTTTCCTTTTTCACCTCCCCGTAGTCTATGCACTCCTACACTAGCCACCCTCAACTTAGGCATTTTTCTTGGGTTGAGGTTCACAATGTCCAAGGAGGGACCAGGGCCAAAACAAGTTCATTATAAAAAATGGATAAGGTTAATTAGTTAATCAAAGAAAAATGGTCCATTTAAGGCTCAAAATCGGGATCAAGGGAATCATATCATTTTGGTAGGGTATTTTAGGCTAAAATGGGCTAAACAAAAATGGCCTATGATCCTTTCCTAACCCACCACACTAAAACCTATGTAAAGACCAACCGGGCAAATTTAGATCCTCTATGCAGTATTGAACTAGTTTATGACGTCACACACTCATGGTACACATTCTGTATTCATTCTACCTATCTGGTTCATACATGGCCAACTATAACTACTCATGCTAATACACTGAATGAAACAAAATGATCCAAAGAAATCATGTTTTGCAATCAACAAGTACACAACTAACCATCATTTTTTTTAAATAGGGTAATCTTTTCAAAACTTCAAAACTAGTGCATTTATTGGCCGAATAACCTAAGCTATTTTCAAATTAAACAAAAACATCCTAAACATTCTAGTTCTACTAGATAGCATGCTCAAGGGAAAAGAAACATGGCAAGAAAAACTCTCGAATGAATTAAAAATCTCAAAAAAATACAAGTACACCCCCTCCCCTTATGAAAAGCATGCTTCGTCCACGACAAAGCACAGAATATCAAAGCACAAGGGAAAGAGATATACCTATGGCTACTCAGACTTCAGCTTCCATGGTTTGCCTCCCATGCAGCGCCTGATTTTACATCGCGACATGATGCAACTTGTATGATTCTTCAAGCATCATCAAGGTACACCGCCTCAATTCCTCTTATCTCCTTAGTGTCTCCCAGATACATCTTTATCCTTTTCCCATTCACCTTGAACCTCCTACCATCTATATTTTCAAGCTCCAGTTTACCATATGGTGACACATTCAGCACTCTATATGGTCCCATCCACCTAGATTTACATTTTCTGGGATGCAAACAGAGCCTGTAACTGAATAGTAAAACAAAATCACCAACGTTGAACTCCCTCTTTGCAATATTATTGTCATGATAGATTTTCATTCTTTCTTTATAAATGGTCACACTCTCTCATAAGCTCAAAGCTAGAATTCATCTAACTCATTGAGCTGGTCAAGTCTCAACTTGGCTGCTTACCCACTTGCTATTCAAAATGGGGTAAACTACATCAACATCTAGACACTTGATAATTTCCTTCTTCACTACTTCTTGCATCGGTGGGTTTAGTTACTGCTGATGCTCTATGCTTGGTACACAATTCGACTCGAGCTGGATTTTGTGAGTGCATATACCTGGAGGGATCCTGATGATATAAGCTATGGTCCATTTGATTTCCTTTTTATGCCTTTTCAATATTGTTACAAAAGTTTATACTTGACAGTCTGTCAATTCAGCTTCCATAATTACTTGAAAAGTATTGTTTTTCGCCAAGAATTCATATTTGAGGTAGGGAGGTAGTGCCTTAAGTTCCAAATTTTGTGGTACTTCCACTGATGGCTTTTCTGGTGGAGTTACATGATTCTTCAAGTCAAGGTCTAACTTCTTTGGTTTGAACTTATACAACCCCATTCCTTCTAGAGCATTAACAAGTTTCATGTACCCCAGTACTCCATCCCCCTCATAATTCATTGTAACACCCCAAAAGTTTCTAAGATCAGGCCCCAGACTTAAAGAAACAATTCATAAAGAAAGTTGAAATTTCACCTCAGAATTAGTAATGGTATGACCCGTTAGGTGACCCAACGAGATGTGGTAAGCCTCGTGGCAAGTAGTCAAGAGGCGCAAGTGTGGTTCAGTGAGAATGGATGACCCGACGAGTTGTTAGGCAAGCAACAACTCATTATGTCAGTCATCAGATAAATGCAAAAAATCAAAACGGGGTCCCGAGGCAATAGTCACAACGAAAGAAGGAAGGAGTCATTGTGCACCTAACGACTCGTCAAGTGGCCCATGGGGTAGAGAAGATTAGTAAATGAGGAATTTGTCCAGTGTTGACGATGAGTGGACATGATGAGTCATCCAATGATATAATGAATCGTCCAGTCCCACGTGTGGACTAGCACAATGAATTTTTCTTGTGAGTTCCCAAGGGTGTTTTCATAAAATTCTATGCTTCTAGCTCCTAAACTATGCTTTTTTGAGTATCAGATGGGATGTTTTTAAGGGTTCCTCCTAGCCTAACCCCTCATTCCATCAAAAGACACTCTCAATTTCTTCTTCCTCCTCTCTCTTAAGGCTTAAGGATCACCTAGGATTTTCTTCAAGGGCTCCAAGATCGAAGCTCTAGTGGTGGATACCATCAAGACAAGTGTGAGGGTCTTCAACAAGGACTTCCTTCCATCCTTGTGTCCCAATTATTATACTAAAACCCTAATCCCTAGATTTCTTGAAAGGCATRTTCTAGGGTTTCAGTTTATGTATGAATTCTCATATATCTTCTATGGATTTTAAGACTCATCATGATTAATAGCCATGTATGATTATGAAATTACTTTCAAATTCTTGAATTATGTACATGATATCTGAATAGCATGATTATAAAATTTTCACCATGAGTTAGCATAAATTTTGAAATAGGGGTTTATTAAAATATTTACATTCTCTCACCATGAACTCTTTATATATGTTTAAAGCATGAGTCGATCATATGGGTGTCCATAAATATAGAATATTTGATTTAGTATATGTGTTGAAGCATGATTAGAACCTATGGGTTTTGGTGAATATGAAGTATGTGCATGTTTTCACTATGATTTTGGTGTATCCGTTTAAAGTGTGACTTTAATCTATGGATCTTTCATGAACCTAGATATATCGCTTATACTATGTTTTTGGGATTTAAATGTTATGAATTTTGAGGACAAAACATGATAATGGTCTTTCAGACTTCAGGGCTTGTTGATAGTAGAAAGCAGCCTCGATCAGACTTTAATGAAACTAGTATGATGTAATTAGTTGAACCCCAGGTCTATGATTAGCTGAAGTAGCCTAGATTAGATAAATGATGTCATATGAGTGTCTTCCATGTTCTAGAATAATTGGGACTCTCAATAGCCAAGAATTTTTCCCTTAGCTAGGGATCCTCAATAGAAGATAAAGCTTCCCTTAGTTCAGTTAGGGACTCTCAATAGCCGAGAATGTTTCCCTTAGTTCAGTCAGGGCATCTTAATAGCCGAGAATGTTTCCCTTAGTTAGTCAGGGACTCTCAATAGCGGAGAATTCTTTCCTTAGTTCAGTCAGGGACTCTCAATAGCGGAGAATACTTCGCTTAGTTCAGTTAGGGAGTCTTAATAGCCGAGAATATTTCCCTTAGTCAGTCAGGGACTCTTAATAGCAGAGAATGTCTCCCCTAGTTTACGATATTAGTTAGGCTCTGCTCCGTATTGTTTTAGACTTCAGTTCAATCAGTCTTAGCAAAATTTAGTATCAGTTATCAACAGATAGTTAGTATAGTATGTGACATCATTTATAGCTCCAGCTCTCAATATATGTATAGTAAATTACCCTTATGCATCAGTTCGATTATACTTTAGTAAATGTTTTTAAAATAAAAGCTTCATGTCAATATTTATATATCTTGGACAGGGTTATTGTATTTCAATTTAGCTATATGTTCAGTGATGTACTCAGTTTACTTCCTCTCAGTATACTTTCATGTTTTTGGTTTTTTTACGTTCCCGCATACTCGGTACATTCAAAGTACTGACCGCATACTTTATGTGCTATATTATCTCATGATGTAGATTTAGGTTTCAAGACTTAGCCTCACAGTTAGACACGCTCCATTTCCATCTCAGCTGATTTTGGTGAGTCCTCATCTCTCGAGGACGACATCTATGTTCGTATTTTAGTTATATTTCAGTTTTCAGACTTTAGGAGTTTGTTGGGGGCTTGTCCCAGCAGCTCATCAGTATTGTAGAGGCTTTTTAGACTTTTGTAAACAGATTCAACTTATGTATCAGAGTTGTTTTAGATTATGTCTTATGGATTTTTATTAGAATCCTTCAGTTAGCTTCCGCTCAGGTATGATTCTATTAGCTGTTTTCTTGCTAGTGTTATGCTATTATTATGCCATGGGTCAACTTGGAGCCTCTCGGGGTTCTTTCTCCCGTGTCTCGATCTTGCTCTATGTTCAGGTCGTGACAAACTTAGTATCAGAGCAAAGGTTTATTGTTCCCTAGGGTGTTTGAGAGCCACGTTAAGTAGAATCTTTTTTCATGGGTATGAAGAATGTCACACTTATGATGAAGAGTCTATGAGATATTTTTATGAATGTTCCCTTTTCTTCATCATTCTTATCATGCGTAGAATATGAAACTCTAACAGTTCCTTTACTGACTCATGCTTTACGCGCTTGCAGATAATTCCTCCTAGACGAGCGAATGGAAGAAGGAATGTTAATGGGCGCCATCAAGCCCCACCAACCCCGACAAACTCGATGGATGAACATGTTACTCATGCCAAGTTCAGGGCAGCTTTTCACATGTTGGCGCAAGCGATGACAAGCCAAATTAATCAGCAGGAAACGTCTTATGTTCCCAGAATGGGTTCATAGTGGAGACTAGTGTAAGAGACTTTCTCATAATGAACCCATTTGAATTCTCGGGGTCAAAGGTGGAAGAGGACCCGTATGAGTTCTTAGAGGAGATCTAGAAGATCACCCGAATTATTGAGGTGCCAGGAATGGAGAGCGCAGACTTAGCCTCCTACCAGCTGAAAGGAGTCGCTTACATATGGTCATGTCAATGGAGAGATAGTGGGGGAGTTGAAGTATCCCCCGTAAGTTGGGATGATTTTATGATTGCTTTCTTGGACAAGTTCTTTCCTAGAGAGTTGAGGGAAGCAAAGGCGGCATACTTAATCTTCTTCAGGCAAAACAACATGATTGTCCAGGAGTATCCATTGGAGTTTACCCGGTTGTTCAAGTATGCACTGGAGATGGTCGCTGACCAAAGGGCTCGAGTGAGTAGGTTCGTGAACGGAGCGGAAAACTCCTTGGTCAAAGAGTGCAGGACCGCCATGTTGCATAAGGACATAGACTTTCAATGTTTGATGATATATGTCCAACATATAGAGGTGGAACAGGTGAAAGAAAATTAGGGAGAGGCCAAGACGGCCCGGACAGGAGATTCATAGGTCTCCCATCAGAGGTCCATTGGTGGAAACCGCTCAAAAACCCAGCAGAGATCTTCAGACACAGCACCTTCGACAGCCAGTGGTTTATACCGAGCTAGGGTAAGGGAGATTACGTATCCAATTTGTAAGAGTTTTGGGAAGCACCATTTGGGAGAATGCATGGATGACTTAGAGGCTTCTTTTTGGTACGGTAAGTTGGGTCATAAGTACCGAGATTGCGTACCTGCTAAGCAGGGTGAGAGTAGGGCCCCAGCCACTTCTTCAGTAGTTCCCATAACTCGCCTATTTTAGTAGGGTGCATCATCTAGCATAGGTGGAGGACAGCATCAAAACTACTCCTATGCCTTTCTAGCACATTAGGATAAGGGCAAGTCATCAGAGCTAGTCACAGGTATGTTATGAATTTCTTTTGTCACTACCTGCATATTGCTAGCCCCAGAACCCCAGTATTGAATAGAAGCTCTTGTGTTGTTTGTTGAGAAGAAGTTGTTCATGTATGGTGTGGAATAGCTATGAGTGTGAGGTTTGCAGTGAATGTTAGACGTGGAGAAGAAGTCAAGAGTTAGTGGTTTAGCCCCAACCTTAAGAAAGATTCAGGAGCCTTGAAATGATGGCTTTAAGCTAAGGGGGAGATGGTATGTCTGTGAGACAAGTCGAATCTTGTGTATGCTAGTAGGGAAGTTCCAGCCATAATAGCTATGGTATGACAATCCCTTCAGGTTCAGATAATTCCTCTCACATTTCAGTTGAAGCTCCGCTTTATCCATTCTCAATGTTCAGATTTCCAGAATTTTTATATAATCTCTTCAGACAGCGATGTCGGTCTTACTCTATGAATCCTTAAGGATCATCTTTATGTTATAGACTAGTTATGTGTGTTAACTCATGTCTTCCGTTATGTTCAGCTCGAACTCAGTCATTAGAAGTTGCTTTAGTAGCTCAGTAGATAAGGATACCTTATGTATGTGCTCAGTTTTAGATATCATTAATGATTCGTGCTTATGAGTCCCTTACTTTCAATTAGACCATATATCGTGAATTCTAGTTCAGTATTAGAAAGCAATTCGAGAATGATGACTCAGTCCGTACCAGTTCAGTGCCAGTTAGTGGAAAAGAATCCTTCTTAGTGCTCCATCTAGTTCCATGTTAGTATCATGTCTTTCAGTCCCCCTCATGTCTTAGAATGCATGTACGATTTAGATATTCAGTTCAGATATGCATATCAACTCGGAGTTAGATACTCCATCAGTTTTAGTTATAAATGTTTAGCATTTGGGATACCAGTTCTTTCCCTAGCTTTTCAGTATGTTTAGCCTACATTCGAGGACGAATGTTCCCAAGGGGGAGATATTGTAACACCCCGAATGTTTCTAAGATCATGCCCTAGACTTCAAGAAAGAATTCAGAAAGAAAGTGAAAATTTCGCCTTAGAACAAGTCGTGCTACGACCCATTAGATTACCCAATGAGTCTTGGTCAGATGCGTGGCAAGTAGTCAAGAGGTGTATGTGTGGTGCAGTGACAACAGAAGACCAGATGAGTTATTAGGAAGGCAACGACTCATTATGTCGGTCGTCGGAGAAATGCCGGAAATCAAAATGGGGCCCTGAGTCAGTGGTGACAACGGAAGAAGGAACGACTTGTCGTGCACCTAACGACTCATCAAGTGGCATGTGGGGTAGAGAAGATCAGTAAAGGAGGAATTTGTCCAGTTTTGATGATGAGTGGACATGACGAGTCGTCCAGTGATGTAACGACTCCTGTAGTCCCTCGTGGGGACTGGTAGCATGAATTTTTCCTACAACTTTCCAAAGGTTTGTTCGTAAAATCCTATGATTCTAACTCCTAAACAAAGACATTTTGAGTATCAGATGGTACATTTTTATGGGTTCCTCCTAGCCTAACACCTCATTCCATCAAAAGACACTCAAACTCTTCCTCCTCCTCTCGCTCAAGGCTCAAGGACCACCTAGGGTTATCTTCAACGGCTCCAATATTAAAGCTCTAGTGGGTGATTCCGTCAAGCCAGGTAAGCTAGTCTTCAACAAGGACTTCCTTTCATCCTTGTGTCCCAATTTTTATACTAAAACCCTAATCCCTAGATTTCTAGAAACGCATGTTCTAGGGTTTCAATTTAAGTATGAATTATCATATGTCTTCTATGGATTTTAAGACTCATCATGATTAATAATCGTGTATGCTTAGGAAATTACTTTAAAGTTCTCAAATTATGTACATGATATGTGAATAGCATCATTATAGAATTTTCACCATGAGTTAGCATAAATTTTGAAATAGGTCTTTATTAAAATATTCACATGCTCTCGCAATGAAATCATTATATATGATTAAAGCATGAGTTGATCATATTGGTGTCCGTAAATCTAGAATATTTGATTTAGTATATGTGTTGAAGCATGATTAGAACCTGTGGGTTTTGGTGAATATGAAGTATGTACATGTTTTCACTATGATTTCGGTGTATATATTTAAAGTATGACATGAAACTATGTATCTTTCATGAATCTAGAATATATGGCTTATACTATATTTTCGGGATTTAAATGTTATGAATTTTTAGGAAAAAACATGATAATGGTCTTTCAGACGTCCGGTCTTCTTGATTGTAGAAAGTAGCCTTGGTTAGACTTTAATGAAATCAGTATGGTGTAATTAGTTGAACACCCAGGACTCTGATTAGTTGGAGTAGCCTAGATTAGACGAATGATGTCATATTAGTGTCCTCCATGTTGTAGCATAATTAGGACTCTCAATAGCCGAAAATGTTTCCTTTAGTTAGTTAAGGATTCTCAATAACAGAGAATGCTTCCCTTAGTTCAGCCAGGGACTCTCAATAGCTGAGAATGTTTTCCTTAGTTCAGTTAAAGAATCTCAAATGCCAAGAATGTTTCCCTTAGTTATTCAGGGATTCTCAATAGTAGAGAATGCTCCTTAGTTCAGTCAGGAACTCTCAATAGAGGAGAATGCTTCCCTTAGTTTAGTTAGGGACTCTATATAGTGGTAAATGTTTCCCTTAGTTCAGTCAGGGACTCTCAATAGCCTTGAATGTTTCCCTTAGTCAGTCAGGGACTCTCAATAGCAAAGAATGTCTCCCTTAGTTTGCGATATTAGTTCGGCTCAGCTCCGTATAGTTTTAGACTTCAATTGAATAAATCTTAGCAGAGTTCAGTATCAGTTATAGCTCCAGTTCTCAGTTTATGTACATTACATGACCCTTATGCATTAGTTGGATTATACTTCAGTAAATATTTTCAAATAAAAGCTTCATGTCAATATTTATATATCTCATGCAGTATTATTGTATTTTTGTTCAGCTATATGTTTTGTGATATACTCACTTCAATTCCTCTCAGTATACTTGCATGTTTTTAGTTTCTTTACGTTCTCGCATACTTAGTACATTTCAAGTACTGACTGCATACTTTATGTGCTATATCATCTCATGATGTAGATTCAGGTTTCCAGACTCAGCCTCGCGGTTAGACATGCTCCTTTTCTATCTCAGCTGATTTTGGTGAGTCCTCATCTCTTGAGGAGGAGATCTATGTTCCTATTTCACTTATATTTAAGTTTTCAGGGAGTTAGCTGGGGGCTTGTCCCAGCAGCTCATCAATATTGTAGAGTCTTTCAAACTTATGTAAATAGATTCAACTTATGTATCAGAGTTGTATTAGATTATGTCTTATGGATTTTGATTAGAATCCTTTAGTTAGCTTCCGCCCAGTTATGATTCTATTAGATGTTTTCTTGCTAGTGTTATGCTATGAACATGCCATGGGTTGACTTGGAGCCTATCGGGGTTCGTTTTCCCGTGTCTCAATTTGGGCCTATGTTCAAGTGATGACATTCATCAACATGGATGCTAGTGCATCTATATTCATCATCTCTCCCATGGGCAAAAGCAACCTCTTTCCATCCATCTGAGTGTTCGCAGAGGTATCTTCCTTGGTGTAACCTAAATGAATCGTAGAAGAAAAAAAAAGAAAACATAAATGGGGAAATAACAATGAAAAGTTAAACAAAAGAAATTAATCTAATCTTAGTCTTATTGCCCAGCTACGGTGCCACATTTTGATAATGCTCAAACTCATACACTTGACAAAGTATGAAGTGGACATTGTCAAAAGAACCCAACAAAGAGGTTGGGGTCGAACCCATAAGGAATATGGTAAGAACTAGACTAATGCTGGTATTAAGCTGTTTGATATATAATCTCCAAATTTGGGAGTTTATAGAAAAGAATTTCAAAACAAGCGTGAAAATTAATTGTTGTTCATTAAGATTTGCAATAACTAGGGTAAGTGTTCCCAATGGCTTCATAACTACTTCAAGTTTACACTCATGCTCAATGCCAATGCTTACTTGTCGAACTGATAACTATGGTTCATCCAAATGACTAGTTTGTCCCTATTGGGTGACTATACTCAATCATCGGGTTAGAACTCATGAGCAATTTCAGTTGAACAGTTATCAATTTGTTCAAAATCCTGCCACCACAGCTCAAGTTATACAATGATCATAAAAATTAAGACGTTGTTGTAATTCTTTTTTTCCTAATATCTATTTCTCTAGTTTAAAGAAAGTAAAGAATTTGAATATGTCTTATTGTTGCACTTCATTAAGAAATATTAAAGATAAAGAGAATACAATACAAGCGTTTAGCATTGGTTTCAAATCACTTTGTGTAACCATAGTTCGTTAATCCACTATCATTCCTATAACCCTAGTTGTGGAGGTGTTAGCCTCTCGTGATTGTAAGATTGTGATTAGTATTCATAGACAAACACATAAGTAAATACTTAAAACGATATTGAAAGAAAACCTGGTTTGAAAATTGCAAGAAAAAATATTCAACAAATTCAAGAACAATTGAGAAAATCCAAGTTTTAATCTCAAGAATTGCTCTCCAATATTGTCAAAAACTACTTACAAACTTGATAATCAACTTCTCTAATAAATTCTGACCATCTCTGAGCTATTGTCAACTAAGAAAGACATAAAAAGTATTTATATAGATAATAAAATCATTTTCCTATGTTAATAGGGAAATAACCATATCTGGTGCCAACATATCCTACGACTCCTCGTATAACCCATAACAGGATAGTACGGGCCGTGCCTTGTCTCGTAATCCCTTGGCTTCTAGAGAATGTTCTAAGTGTTGGAATCTGGTACAACTCATAGCATGATCCCACAAGTCATACAATCAAGTCATGGTCTAGCTTTGAGAACTTTGGCATCTTCTGAAGATTTCCATGAGTATCTTAATACACCTCATACCTTTCTCCTATGACTCGTAAAAGCTTGTCGTATCATGAGAACTACCAAGTCCCAAAAATCACTAAAGCTTTCCATGGCTCCTTGTATGGCTCGTAGTTAGATGCTACGATTTGTAGGTGCTACCCGTATCAGGAGACTTTAATTGTGCAAATTTCTCAACTATTCCATGACTCAGGTTACGACTTGCTTTTGAGAGTCGTACTTTGCCTTTTCCTTGTACCAATATTCTGAGCTTCTCCATGAGTCTCAGTACGACTCATACAATTTTTGTACCGCTTGTACTGAGATTAGTACTTGGCTGCATTTCTGCACTTTTTTGCAACTTTTCCTAATTTTCACTCCAACACCTATTTTCCCTGAAAACAAAGTAAAAACACCTCAAACCTATATAAACATACCTATGTCCATGCTATTTTCCTAGTTTTAAGCATTGAAAGAGCTGTAAACTCACACATCAGTTATGAGGAAATTGTGTTTTTGTTGATGGAGGGGGTGGATGAACTGAATTTTATGTGTTGGTAGATATTGTTGAAAGCCACCCTAGCCATGATAAGTTGTGAATCTAGGACATTTGTTAGGTGTAGGGTAGTTTATCGTCTTAGTTTTCTTGAGGTCAACAAAATGCTTTAAGTTGTGGGGTGTTGATATGTCGTGGATTATCGACATATCGTTGCTTATTTTGATAGAATGTTGCATGCCTTTAGGAGTTAAAATTAAGTAGAAATTAACCTTATTATTCTATGTTCAGTATTACGAGACATTGGATGAAGAAAGGAGTTTATGCCAGAAAATTGCTCAAAAGACGAGCTAATAGACAAAGCGTCTTCCTAAAGGACGGCTCGCCCCTCAGTCCATCTATTTCTAGTTGTAGATTCGAGAAACCCGGTCAAATGGGTCATTAATGTATGGTTGAAAAGATAGACCATCTTTCAAAAAGTTGGTCCGTCAATTGAAGATTTGACCAAAGTTTCGCAGAATAGGATTTTTAAAGTATGGAATGATGTATGAGCCGTCATTCCAAAGGGCGTTCCACCTCTCAAAGGACAAAAGGTCAAAGGTAGAGAAGAAAAAAGGTAAAAGACGGTTCAAAGAAAAGTCTGTCCTTTCAAAGGGTGGTCCGTCCCTTCACATCTAATACTCTGATGTTCAAATTAATTGCGCTTCTTGGTACATAGTATAAATACATTTTTATTGTAATTTTCCATGAGTTTTTACATTCCTTAGTTCATACATAGTATAGAGAGTAGATATTAGCTAATTCTAGCCCTAGTTTCTAGTAAATTTTAGATCTAGCTGTGTAATTGAAAATTCTCATTCGTCAAGTGAAGATTTCAATTTCTTTGTGTGAGAATGTTTTATTACTTTACTAAACCTAGATCTAGTGTTGTGAACCCTAATGATCCCAATTTGTTAAAATTGAGTTTGGTCTTATGAACATTTGATTTATTTTTGCTTTGTAGTATGTGATTGGTAATGAGAATCATCCAATCCTACCCAATTACCATTATGAGGCTTCAAAGTGAAAATTTAGGTTGGTTTAATATCAATCAACAATGAATCAAGGCATAACCCGTGGTTAATGGGTTCTCATAGACATAGGTTGAATTTCAAATTGGACAACAACCAATTGGGTAGAAGAGAGTTCTCTTCAATTTGACAAAATCGAAGAAGATTGCCATCTATGGTGCTATTGAAAGACACCCATAGGCTGTCTGTGTAATTTTTTTTACATTGACAGCCTTAGCTCGTTCTCAATTCCTTCATATTAGGTTATTTATAGGGATGGACCCAATATTAGGGTCACTTCCCTAGAATTATCTCTAATTTCTTACAACCCTAGCTTAGTGCAATCTGTAGTTACAGTTAATTTCTATTACTCTCAAGCTGAATAGATCCTAATCTAGCAATACTTTATTATTTAGCACTAGATAATCTGGGCTTCGAGTAGTCTCTGTGGGATTTTACCCTAGCTCTTTTTGGGATTTTATATTTGCATCGATCGTTTACACTACCTGATATTGGGAGTAGATTTGAACGACATCATTAGTTCAAACCAGTCCCCTAAAAAATTACTTTATKGTTAKACATGACGCATGCTTGTGTGAACTAATTTATACACTTASTGAATCTAACCACCARTCCTTGTGGGATCCGACCCCAACTCTTTATTGGGTGCTTGTTTTGCAAATGGCCATTTCCACCTTCCTAACGAGGGAGTTATTTTGGACTTTATAAAAAATGGCGTTGTTGTTGGGGATTGGAATCTAATTGGCATTTGTTTTTTGTTAATTCAAATTTTTGTTGCATCTTAATTTCTTTTACGTAGTTTTTAAATTTTTATTAACTAAATAGGATAAAGGATGAGCCATGCTAACGGTAATGGTCGTGTGGAAGGATTCACGGATGTTGAGGATGAGACTGTAGCTCATGATGTGTCTGGTTCTATTTGCCTACCTCTAACTATAATGAATGCAATGTCATGTTACTAGCACCATGCTACTCTCATCTAGACGAAAGGATTATTTGGTGGCCTTTCTAGTGAGGATGATAGCCAGCATCTAAGGAATTTTTCCAAAATCTGTTATCCATTTAATATAACGAACATCAGCCAATAATCCATTCAGCTAAGATTGTTCCTATTCTCTCTCGCGATAGATGCTATATCATGGTTGGAGGAGACACCTCAGGGTATATAACACCATTGAGTGAGTTGACTAGGGCTTTCCTAGATCAGTTCTTCCTACCCTCAAGGATGTTACAATATCGTGATGAGATCACAAACATCTGAAAACATCCAGGAGAACCATTGCACGAGATGTGGTTGAGATTCAAAAAGAAAGTGGTCATGTGTTCTAACCATGGGTTGCCAAATGGGAAGTTCTTAGAAAGCTTCTACCAATCACTTGACGCAATTTATAAGTTCGTGCCAAACAATATAGCTGGTGGTTCAATAATAGACCAAACTTTTGGACTCGCAAAGGCCCTTTTGATAGAATGGCCAACACAGATCGAGCTTCACATAGAAGGGATACTGAGGTGTTCTCAAGTTCTTTCTCCAACCTGATGATGAATAAGATGAGAAGAAGGGATGAAGAAAAGGATAAGACCTTGGCGAAAATGATGACTCAAATGGAGTTTCTTGCCAAGTATGTGATGGGTTCTAGAACCAAGACTGTAAATTTTACTAGAGTCCAAGGGAACAACTCCTTTTAGAATGATGCTCCACATGCTATATTCAATGAAGAGTGTCAATATATGTTGAACAAAATGGTGGGTTCTTATCCGGGGTACCAAGGTGCCAGCCAAGGCTCTTGGCGTCCTCGAGATGGGAATCTAGGTTAGAGAGATTGTGAAGGACAATGAGGAGATAGGGATGGCAAATAGAGAGATTATGAGCATGAGAGAGAGGGCGATAGATATAATCACCAAATCTCAAATCCATATATCCCTCCTCCCAAGGCTGATGTGACTCCAATGCAAACAAGTGTTAGTGATCCTGGGAGTTCAAAAATCAAGGAAATGCTGGCCTAGATGTTTAAAAGAGTTGAATCAATCGATAATAAGGTGAAAGAGTTGAAGGGTAAGATATCCAATCTTTCTCAAATAGTGAGTTCCCATTTAGAATCAATCAAGAACCTTGAGGCTCAAATGAACCATCTGTTCGCTCAAATGAACCCTCATATGAAGGGCACACTTCCAAGTGACACTCTTTCAAACCCAAAGAATGATGTCCATTGTATGGCAATTGTCACTAGGAGTGGAAGAATAGTTGAGAATGTAGGTGATATGCCCAATGAGGTTGTTGGTAAAAAGAAGAGTGATTAGAAGTGGAAGGATAGGGTGCCAAGTGCACCCGTGGTAGTTGATGTTGAGAAGACAATGGAGGATGAGAGGTTGATACTCCTCCTCAAGTTGTGATGATAATGAAGAAAGAAAGGAGGTTTAGACTACTAAAGGCTTTGTGCCTAAATGTACAACTCATTATCCCCAACGTATGATGAAAAAGAAGAAGGACAATTAGTTTAAGAAGCTTGTGGACATGTTTAGCAAATTGTCTGTGGATATCCCATTGGTGGATACATTATTGCAAATTCCAAGATATGCTAAATTCATGAAGAAGTTGTTAAAGAAGAAGAAAGTAATTGATGTGGGCACGGTGGAGGTGTCACGTAATTATAGTGCCATCGTGGAAAGAAATTTAGCTCCAAAGAGGGAAGATCCAGGGGCTTTTACAATTCCATGCACCATTAGGGTGTATCTGATTAACAAGACCTTATGTGACCTAGAGGCAAGAATCAACTTGATGCCCCTTGTGCTATTTAAGAAGTTAGGTTTTGGAGATCCTAAGCCTACTCCGATGAGGTTTCTTGTGGTGGATAGATCTATAAGGTACTCAATGGGATACAATTTGATTTGTTGGTTAAAGTTGAAAAATTTATCCTCCTGATTGTTTTTGTGGTGCTGGATTTTGACATGGACCTTAAGGTGGCTATCATCTAAGGGCACCCACTCTTAGCCACTGGCCCCGCATTAGTGGATGTTAAGTTGGGAGAACTCAAGTTCAGAGTCCACATTAATGAGGTTAGTTTCAGCATATGCAAACCAATGAAACCCCCAAATGAAAGTAGAGTTGTGGAAGTGATTGACGCAAGAGACAATTTGGTTGAGATCCTTATTAGAAGGTCGAACCTCCGGATCTGTGATGACCATTGAGGTGATACATTGAGCTGCGATGTTAAATCAAGCACTTCTTGGGAGGCAACCCAAGTGTTTTCAAGTTGTTTTTACTTCACTTCTTTGTTGTTTTTTATTATTGCAGGAACGCAAGGAGTTGAAATGTGGAAAAAAGTTGAAGATGCTAAAGTGAGGCAGTTGAGTTGGACTTGCAAATCGCAATAGAGATGACCTGGAGACGCATCTTCCCTATGAAGAATTGGGAATTGAAGCATCATCGTATCAAATTCTTTCCTTTATTTATCTATTCATTTTGTAAGTTCTTTTTTCTTTCAGACTTTCTCATTCTCTTTTTGTTTCAGGCCTTCTTAATAGCGGCTTCGAGGCTAAAAGAGATATGAGCTTCCTGAGCATGGAGAGGCTAAACTAAAAGTTGCCAATCTAGGGGAGGAAAAATTTTAAGACCCTTTATTTCCTCTTTCTAGGCACACTCTGACACTACCAACCGTATTCTAGAGAAAAAAATTGATTATATCCTATCCTCAAAAGAAGATGTCAGAACAATTCTTTCGATTCCAAAAGTTGAAGAACTGGTTCTCCCTTGATTTTTGATACGGCTATTGAGGACATTATCATCAATAAACCTATGTCAAAAAGGGGTTTCGATCCAATTGCTGAGTATCCTCTTTGGAAAATATGGCTAGCCCCATGGGATAATTGACTTTGTTGTAGGAACTGGAGCTTCGTCTCGACCTCCATACTTTTCTCTCTCCCTACCGAGGAGTGAAAAGGCTGAGGGGAAATCACTATTCCTAGAAGTCGCGTACTCCCTCCCCTTTCTTAAAGAAAGAACTTGGTGTAGGAGGCAAACTATTTAGAATTCTCCATTTATGAGGGGAAAAATATTGGATGAAGAAGATCCCACCAAGAGCATTGTTAATGAGGCCGCTCTTGCTACCGCTCGGGTAAATTTACTTCTCTTCTTATCCCACTGTACCATTTTGGCTTCCTTTCCTAATAGAATTTTTTTTATTATTTTAGAGTCATAGTTTTATCTTTGAAGGGCTCTTAAGGTTAGAGCAGCAAAGGAAAAGTTGTCTCAGGTGCAGGCTCGCCTGAAGTACCAGATATCCTTGTTGGTCGAAAATTGAATAAAACTAGGGTTACCATCTTGATCTAGTGAAAGCAAAAGCTCAAATCACTCAAATCAATCAAGGTAACAGTTTTTTAGCACATGAGAATGAGCACTTGATTTTTGACCTGCTTGAAGCTTGGTGTCATATTGATATGTCAACGGAGACTATCAAAGCATCTGATTGAAAAACATTTAAGGCCATTGAAAAGGTTCTCTACTTAGAGGTGCCATGGCTAGAAATATAAAAAAGGTATAAAATATGGGGTTTAGGGACAGTTCACTTGATTAAAAAGTTACTCGAATTTTAGGCTACCATTGAGAAGATTAGTCTTCAGAACAAAGAAATGGTCTAAAAACACGGGGCTAAGAAAAAAAAATTTAAGCAATATTTTAAATATAGAAAACCTTAAGGTGTGGGACATAAAGTTGGTGACTTTGTAAAAGGTTAAAGCCTATCTATCATATATAGATCTATAGATTATTGCTGCTCGATCAATCGNAGGAAAAGTTGTCTCAGGTGCAGGCTCGCCTGAAGTACCAGATATCCTTGTTGGTCGAAAATTGAATAAAACTAGGGTTACCATCTTGATCTAGTGAAAGGAAAAGCTCAAATCACTCAAATCAATCAAGGTAAATGTTTTTTAGCACATGAGAATGAGCACTTGATTTTTGACCTGCTTGAAGCTTGGTGTCATATTGATATGTGAACGGAGACTATCAAAGCATCTGATTGAAAAGCATTTAAGGCCATTGAAAAGGTTCTCTACTTAGAGGTGCCATGGCTAGAAAATAAAAAAGGTATAAAATATGGGGTTTAGGGACAGTTCACTTGAGAAAAAGTTACTCGAATTTTAGGCTACCATTGAGAAGATTAGTCTTCGGAACAAAGAAATGGTCTAAAAACACGGGGCTAAGAAAAAAAATTTTAAGCAGTATTTTCAATACAGAAAACCTTAAGGTGTTGGACATAAAGTTGGTGACTTTGTAAAAGGTTAAAGCCTATCTGTCAGATATAGATCTTGAGATTATTGCTGCTCGATCAATCGTTGACCAATCTATAGGAAGATACCCTAAGCTGACCCTAGAGGAGTTTGCCTTTTATGAAGAAGAAGAACTTTCAGAGTCCAGCAAGGATGATGAAGATGAGAATGAGAATGTGGATGATCATAACATCAGTACTTCAACTTTCTTGCTGATGAAGGATCAACAATCCTCATCAGCCCTTATTCTCTGAGATCACCCTTTTAGTTTTTCTTTCTTAATTATTTTTTTAATTCTTTTTTGAGAATTGATGGACTCCTATATCAATGAGAAATCTTTACTTTTCAAATCTCAGTATCCTATTTTTCTTTGCATACCTTTTCGTATGTGCTTGCTTGTATGCATGGTTTGCCACATCTTGAAGATTTCTACTTTTGCTTTCTGAAAGGGTCTTTTTTAGATACAGATGAATTTTGCAATGTGATGTGTCTCAAATTTTATCTCATTGATATTGTAAATAATGACTCGACAAAGTTTCCAATAGTTTTTTTTTATTTTGTTACTTGTTTTGCTAGTCATTTTGCCCAGGGTGCTTCGACTTTTATTCAGTTGAGAGATTTTGGAACTTTTATTTTCTTATGACTTTATAGTTGGAGCCCTTGTATAGAATTGGTTCTTACAGGTAATAACATCTCCTTCTTTTAATAGGTACAATATCCTTGGGAATTAGCATCCACCGAAGTTTATTTCAATTACTTTTCCTAAAAAATATAATTTGTTTTACAAAATAGGGAAAAACATTTTCATATCATTTCTTATTTTGGTCACATATCCTATTGTTGTGCATATTGCCATCTATAGTGGTCAACCGAAAGCAAACAAGAAAACATAGACATCATAAATCAAAATTTAAGGGATTGTGCCATAAAGTTTAGAGATATTTAAATGTCAATTGTTGTCTTTGGGATTATGATTTAATGCCTAGTTCATTCTATGTTTCTGGGACTGTTGTCTTTTCTTCTTCTTGTTAGACTTTATTGCAAAAAGATCTTTCAAATATGTCCTTCTTTTGAAATGCACCACGAGTTCTTAATGTGCTTCTTTCCACCTCATTAAAAAAGAATTTTAGAAAAGCCCTATTGAGATAAAAACTAGCTGAAGGAACAAAGAGTGTTGCACGCATCATTCCGGACCCATTTGATCATTCTAATTTCAACAATAATACATCAACAAATAAGTGATGCTCTAGTTACTCTATAACTAGTCATCCTTTATATTGGCTATGCTACCTTCCAAATAATGTTGACCACTCTGTATGGTCCCTTCCAATTCTGTTAATATTTTATACATTTGGATCTCGTGTATTTAGTTTCGTATTTCAGAAGACCAGATCTCTAATCTTGAAATATCCGAGTATATTTCTCTGTTTATGACATCTTTTCATTTTTTTCTTTTGAGTTGCAATATGGATGAGGGTTATTTCTTGATGTTTATCCAACAAATTCGAATGTGTAAGCATGACTTCGTAGTTTGCTTCGTAATTTACTATTTGATCTTGACACTCGATTCCCTACATCTACTAGTGTTAGCACTTTTGCCCCATAGCCAAGCAAAAGGTTTTCCTTGATTCTTGACTTCATAGTTGTTCGGTGTTCCCATAAAACTCCGATTAATTTTTCGGTCCATTTTCCTTCGGTGTCCTCCAATATCTTGTTGAGGCACATCATTATGGAATTGTAGTTCTACTCATGTAATACCCCGAAAAGTCCCTTAGATAAGATCCGAGACAATCGGCTGGAACTAGCAGGAAAATGGCATTAGGCTTTCCACGTGCCTCAGCATGAGCCGTCCAGAGAAACCACGGCTCGTTGGTATGGTCTTGGTATGGAACTTTTGAAAAATGTTTAAAATGGCCCAGAATCGACTAGTGGTTGTATGACCCATTATTTAATTGTATCGTTCATTATACCTAGTCGTTGGAGAACGTTCAGAGGAGGATTAAGAGCAGAGTGAGAACCCGCGAAAGGGACCCACGGTCTGTTGAATGGACCAACGACCTATCATATTGGTCATTGGTTGTGCTAGGTTCTAGTTTTATTTCAGCAATTCAAGGGTATTTTGGTAAAATTTTATGCTTTTAACTAATAACTAATGTAATTTTAGGCTTCCTAAAGGTATGATTAAAGGGTTAATTTAACCCTAAGTTCTCACAATCATCAAAAGTCCATAGGTTGGTTTTCTCCCTCAAGACAAGCTAGGGTTCTTCATCATCCTCTTCAAAAATTCTCTTGGGTCATCAAGTAAAGTTAAAAGTTCATCAAGCCCGAGTATGTAGGGTAATGAATGGGGAATTTCTTTGACCCTCATGCAAAATTTCATCACAAACTCATGAATTCAAGTCTCTAATCAAGTTTAATGAAAATTCTAGGGGTAGGTTAGTCCAAAATTGATGAAAACTCTATGATTCTCTTATGATTTCAAGTCTCTTATGATTCAATCCAAGTTTTATGATTATGATTGCATGTTTTTTACAAGAATATATCATGAATCTTTTGATTTCAAGTTATGTTGATTATACTCAACTATGCATGAATTTCACGAATTTCAAGTTTATGTATAAGGCTTCTTTATTTAGTTGAGCCTCCAAATGATGCTTCTGTCCTTCAAGACATGGGTTGAAAATCAGCATTTTTGCCCTAGAATGGCTCTGGCGCACCGCCTCCTTTATCTTGCCATAGACTTGGTCAAATTTCCAGCAATTTTAGCTCCAGATAAGGTCTGGCACGCCGCCCAAGCCATAGCACCAGACTGAGATTTTTTCCTCTGAAATTTGGGACCTAGTGTCGGGCTCAAGCTATAGCACCAGCTTGAGATTTTTTTTCTCTAAAGTTTGCAACTTGGTGTGGGGTGCTAGTTATAGGATCAAACCAATCAGATCCTCAAATCTTAATTTCTTGCATCAATTTGAGATTATTTTGCCTAGTTTATAGTTCAAATCAACTCAAATCATTTGTTAGCTCATAAAACTCACACATACATGAATTGAAGCATAAATTAAGTATTATGAACTCAAAATATGATCAAATATGGGTAAAAACATGTCAAATGGGGATAAAAATATGCCCAACATCACCCATTATGATATCGTAGACTTCCGCTTGACATGATTTATGTTTTACTTCTACTTAGTTATATGCTCTTAGTCATTGTATGTATGTTCCATGGGTTAGCTTGGATCTATTCATGGTACTAGATCACGTGTTGCAGTCCAGGGTCTATGCCAGAGTCGTGACAAATCGGCTTGTCTTTTTGGGTTTGAGGATCTAAGGATGAGGTGATCCTCTTGATGAGAAACCCTTAAAAAAGCTACTTATTTTTAGTCCAATGAATTAGGGACCATTGTCACAAGCAATCTCTTTCAATACCCCCAACGCGACAAATTATGTTGTCCTAGATAAAGTCTATTACTTCTTGCTCTTGGATCATTTTGTAGGCTCCTGCTTAACTCAACTTGAAAAAATAATAAGTCATAATAAGTAAAAACCTTACATATCCAAGGGAAGACAACAACAGTCCGACAATATCCATACCCTATTTCATAAAAGGCCAATGGGAGAGCACCTAATGATTGCTTGCATATTTTTGAAGAACCCATTTTCAATACTCCCAATTGAGTGAATTAGGGGGATCAATCCTATATGGGGACACATCCCTAGTATTTCTCTACATTTAATTCAACCTATTGTGCCTTAGAATTTAGATTTTTAGCTTAATTCTCTTTCACCATTAATTTGAGTATTATACAAAGCATCAAATCAATTTTGACTCACTTGATAGCCTAGACTGATACTAATTCCCTATGGATATGATTCTGACTCCTTTTTGGGTATTTAAATTACAACCAACTGCTTTCACTCTTTTATATGAGGTGTAATTGGGTGCGATCGATTTTATTGCACCATTGTTGGGAAATTACGCAATTAGTCCTTTTGAGTGTTTTAGATTTCTGAACTAGTTGCTTTGATTTACTCAAACACACTTGCTTTCTCTTTGACTTGTGATATAGGTGTTGGATATGGCTCTACTACGGGTGAAGTAGAAAATATCTTCACGGAAGCCAACGTTGATATTGATTATTTGAGTTCGATTTTACTCCCGAGAGTAAATGCTACCTTATTCAAAATCGATAGTAGAATCTTCATAATTTTTAAAGCAGAGGGTATGTTTCACAATTCAACTGAACAAGACTAGCATCGTCATTTCAAAACCTTTCTGGAGGTGTGCAATCTTCAGAAAAAAATAATGTAACCGACAAAGCAATCCTCATGAGGGTGTTTAAATATTCCTTAGTGAGGGAGGCCCGTGATTGGTTGCACCATCTACCCTCCAATTCTATTTGCACATGGACAAAGATTATGAATATGTTCTTGAAGAAGTGGATCTTGCTGAGCAAAAAGGCCAAGCAGCAGGGTAAGATCTTCCATTTAAAGAAACTTCTGGGAGAATAATTGTTTAAGGCGTGGGGGCACTTCAAACAATATGTACTAAGGGAATCTAACCATGGGTTTTCCATATAACATTTTTCTATAAAAATTTTACACTGGTCTAGATTCATTGACTTAATCGGTGGCCAAAAATGCAGTAGGGGGTTGTTTTATGGAGAAATGTATAACTGTATTGCCACCATACTTGACCTAATTTCCAAGCACCAACAAGAATTGCATGCAGGAGATAAATATGGAGTTCTGAATGTTGATATTCCTTCATTAGCTCATTTGATAAAAGAGAACCAAGAGAGAGACCAAATGATGGTTTCTATGGCCACAAATGCTGCATTGCTGACAAAGAAGATGACCAAGAGTGAGGTAAAGAAAGTAAATGCAGTGGAAAAAGCAGTATGGGTTCCACCTCATTATGCACAAGCATTTCCTCTTTCCTACCATGGTCAACACTATCATGACCAACCACCAACTTAATTTGAGGATTCCAACTATGTTGGAAATACACCAAGTGCTTACCCAAGGTCACACAATCAACAAAATCAAAGTCAGCCATAGTACAATTATCAAAGTCAAAGGAGACTTCAACCGCAATATCAAGGTCAATATTACACTAGAAAAGACTATGGTGGCTCGAGTCAAAGCTGGCAAGATGGAAATTTTAAAAACTGAAGCTCTAACGCATATGTGCCAGTGAGAGGATCATCATCTAGTTCTCACAATTGGAAAGATAGTCATCCACAATACGAAGGGGTTTCCAATATTGAAGGCATTTTGGAGAAATTTCTCTCTAATCAAGAGAGATATGATGCTTATCTTAAGAGTTTAATTGAAGTGTTAGATCCCATACTACCTCTATTAAGTAGTTGAAAAATAAATAAGAGACCTCTCTAGAGAGCATAATCCGAAGCAAAAGAGTCAACTTCCCAATGAAATCGTGACAAATCCCAAAAGCAATGGAAGTATCTCTAATGCTCATTATATGGCTATAGTGACACGGAGTGGCAAAATGTTGCATTCTAAAGCTGATGAGTCTTGTGTTGATGATATCGATCGAGCTGAGGACATGACGACCAAAGATATTGCGTAAGAGGTGGTGTTGAAACCACATGTTGATGTTTCTAGTGTTGAGGTAATAATGGACTCAAAAAGAAAGGAAATGGCAAAAGAGAAAGTGGTTGACATTGCCAAATTCTATCCTCAACCTCTTCCTCCCTTTCTTCAAAGAAAGGCTAAGAAAACTCTAGATATAATAGTTGATAAGCACATTGATAGGTTAAATGTCACATCTCAAAGTCTAAAGGGCATGACTGGCACCCTGTGCCATAGCTAATCGAGTAAACTCTACCACTAGAAAAAAAACAGCAAGCCAAAACTAGCATAATAATAACATATCGACAATAGTAATCAACAAAAAATGGTAAGAAGGTACTATGCCATCGAGGTCATCAAGACCGCACACAATCAAAAGGCATATACAAGGACTCGCAAAACATACTACAGTATTTACAACCCAACAGGTATTGTCTACTATCCTCTAAAGAATTTAACAAGTTTATATTGACTAGGACGGTGCCTTGACCTACCAATATGTACATAAAATAACAAAAAGGTATCTCCATAAAAGTTGGAGCTTACCACACCCATCTGGAACTCAACTCAACCTCATGGACCTCGATCAGCCAGACAGTCAGGACCTGTAGGCATGAATGCACTGCCCCCATCTAGGGCATCAGTACAACAGTGTACCAAGTATGAAAGATGAAAAGTAAATAAGAGTTCACATAAAGGAGGCAACTAACAAAACAACAGAATAATTGGAGTAAAGGTAGGAATACCAACTCTATCGTTCATGGCTCACCAAAACAACACAATATTCAGACCAGGGCTGTTCTAGAACCTCTGAAAAATCAGATTACTTTAAAATTACAAATAAGAATACATGGAAGAAGATACAAGTCCAAATCCAAGTATGGTGTTAACCACTCTCGGATATACATTATCAACAAAGCTCAATCCAACTGGAAGAACTATTGCGATACCAGGGAGGCCCAAATGCCGAAAAACCTCTCAAATAATGCCTCCCCTTAGTAGTACATAGGATCTATCAACTCCATAGACTATAGTAATCCTTAGGCTCAACCCTAGCCAGAACAACGCTCGTACTTCGTATCTACGAGCCACAAAGAAACATCCAAACATTATATACACAAACTTATATGGAAAAACATACATAATATAAACCATGAACATCCTTGAGTAATTCCCAACATTGAAAACTACCTTACGCCCACTCCATTCTAAACATCCACGAATTCATTCTACATGCCAATAGCCCACTGACGCACAATACTCGACTGAAGCTCAACCATACCCAAAAAGACACCACACAATCAGTAACTCACTCTGAATATATACAGCTCAAAATCAAGCACCACAACACATCCCACACACCAAAATAAAAAGACTAATGATAAGCTACGAAATCATGCCGACAATGTGAATGAATAGCCTAAACATATCTTAAACATAGAGAATTGAAGTTAACCAAGTCCTCACTTCCTAGAACAAAAAAATACCTCCCCATGAACAGTAAAATACCCACCAAAATGCCTCTAGAAGGTTAAACAAGAAAAAAATATGAAAACAATGTTTGCCGGCTAGTTCCTTAGGGAATTTAATGGTACAAATCGAAAATAACCAACTACAAACCTCCACGACCTTTAAATAATCTAAAAATATATGAAGACACAAATAAAGAAGCTTACCAAAGATTTATTTATGTGGAAGCCGCTAAAACTTGCGAAATCATCGACAAAATGGTAACAGTACATGGTTTTCGACTTTTCCGCCACCAAATTTACCTTGGGGAAAGGTTTCTAACCTTATAATCACTTAGAAAATGTAATGGAATCTTGGTAGAGAGTTTAGTATGAGAAGGATTCTAAAATTTGGATAATGATCCAAGCAACTGACCAAATGGACTTATATAGTCCTTTACCAAGTTTGCCCATTTTCACGTGTTTATTTATGTAGTCTTTCAAAAATGTCAATATCTCTTTATTTCAAAGTCGTATTGATGAACGGTTTAATGAATTGGTAACTACACTCATATACCTTTGATTTATCAAATTGTAGGCCTCCTAACTCTTTATAGATTGAGAGAAAAGTTCTGAGACATCTGCCCATATCTCAAAGAATTTAAGAAAGAAATTTGTATTAAATTTTGTCGACTTTTGTTTTACGAGTTAATTAGTGTCAAATATCAGCATATGACCATAGAGTGATTCAAGTAACACATGACACTTCCTTTTTAGTATATTAAGTACTCTTAGTCCTACCTTGAAAGCACAGGTTTATTACTTTAGTTATATGGGGTGTTACATCCTCCCCTACTTAAAAATATTCATCCTTGAATATTGAGCACTACGCACATACAAGGACCAAATAGAAAGGAGATCAACATTTCATGATTTATTCCTAAAACCAATCCTACACGACGAGCTCACAAGAACATAAAACTACGAGTCTGACAGAAATAATACTCAAACTCGAACATATACCTGGAAAACCTTGGACCTACAAAGACATGGCCAACTAAAATAAAAATCAAAATCACACATATACCTAGCATGCTACCTGTTGGAGGTTCTGCAGCCTGCTAACTTCCCAACATGAAGATTCATGTATGTGGAAAGGCATTATCTAGGGTGTTAACCCTACCGCGATTCTGTCCTTGACCTAGTTATACCGCTGACTCCATCAGGCATTCGTAGATGATCCTACCAAAGAACCTATCAGTTGAGTCAAATTACTCCACTCCTTGTAGGGGCAGTCCCAAATCATATGGTCCTCATTACCATAAAAGAAACATGTTGTCGACCTCCTTCTATAATTACCAAAGTGTTCCTATCACACGTAGTATAAAATGGCGCAATTGGTTTACCCGACTATCGGTGACCAAACTTCGGTGGGGTGCTATAACTAGGTTCGGTGCCTAATGATGATGGCAATGAATATTTAGATGGCTCCCTCTGGTTTTGTGGCTTTGAGCCACCTTGATTCCCACTCTAGAAGTCCATTGACCTTTTCCTCTTGTAGTTCTCTCTCTCACATCGCTCCAAATCTAGCCGCTTTAGATGGTCATCCTCCAAACTCTATGCAAGTGTACGTATACATGTTATGCTCGCACCTGCCTACATAGTGGCGACCCTCCAATACTACACATAATCTGGAATTAACCCATTTACATACCGATGTATCCTGTCCCATATAGTACTAATAAACAAAGGAGCATATCAGGACAACGTGCCAAATGAAAGGTCGTACTCTCCAACACTCATATCTCCCTGCTCTAAGCATAGGAATTAATCTACCTTAGCATCCCGAACCTCAAAAGGGGGGTAGTGATCTAGAAATACATTAGTAAACTCTATCCACCTAATTGGAGGTGCATCACGACCCCTCAAAAGTGCTAAAAATAGTTCCCTCAACACCAAGACACAACTACAAGGATACAACACGAAAACAATACAAAACAAAGCTTATTTGGCTAATTTTTTATGAATTCAATGTTAGAATATTTGAAATAACAACCCATTGACATATACGGATTAATAACCCACTTAAGAATCTAAAGAGTATCAACTGAGAAAGTCTTACAGAACAACCACCATGAAGCAGCCACTCAAACGCCCGAAAACGACACCAAAACTCAAGCTATGCGGAGAATTCCAAATTCCTGACACTAATAATCATATCAACTATTGACTTCTAACCTTAAGAACCAAAGGGACATGAATAGGTTGTCTTTAGAGTGTTTATCCTTCGGAGAATTTCCTAAAAATGAGAGAATATAAGAGCAAACCGGCCAATCTGACCTATAAATGAGCTGAACCGACAGAGGAGCTGTGACATGCTGCCCAATGCACCATTGGGGCTACGGCACGCTGCCATCATAGAACTCTTCTGGATCTCTTTTCCCTCTCGCTTGATCGCTCATTCGTGCACTCGTCCCCTCCTTCACTTAATGTACAACACGTAGCTGGAAAACTAGGCTCGTATATCAAAAACCTATCAACGGGACTGCTCTAAATGCATGGGATGATACATAGCACAACCGGAAGCTTGAAGAAAAATTAGGGGTGCAATTCATAAGTTTGAGGTAGAGGAAGTAGTTGATGGCATCTTGTCCCGATGTTAAATCAATAACTCTTTTGGGAGGCAATCCAATTTTATTTCTTTATTTTATTTTATTAAGTTATTATTTTTATTATTTTATTTTTATTTTAGTAGTTTGAGCATGAAATCAAAGACATTGGAACTAACAGTGGGGTGCCTATATAAAGAACCATATCTTGCTGGGAGAAGTCTGAGTATCCCATGAGCTGATAGTGCTATGGTCTTTGACCTTCCAAGGATCCTTTTATTCTTGCAATATTATTATGTGCAATGAGGACAATGCACAATTTTAAGTGAGGTGAAAAAATTGCTTGTATGCTTTTATGTTCTACTTTACTGGGTGGTTTTCAATCCCTCTCAATATTTCTTTATGCATGTGTTCTTTTCTGAGGCATGTATCTTGAACCGGGTAGTATGTATTTTTTTAGTAGTGGAATTAAATTTTTTTTAGTCACAAATAGAGACTTTTTCCTACGATAGGTTGATGATGACCATCTTGAGGGACATATGACGTTAGAGTTTTTTTATTTTTTTATTTCTTTTAGAAGTAATAGGGAGAAAAAATAAATGATCTTTTCAACTTGTTTGACACTAGAATTTCGGCTTGAGCTTAAATAGTTCTTTCTTGTGAGTGATTTTTAATTAACAAAAATAGTAAATTTTTTATACCTAGGATCATAGTTGTGACTCTTATTAAAAATTTTCTTATTTTTTAGTTTATTATGATCTTATCCATTTTAGAGCATATTGATCTATTTTAATTGATAATTGGGCCATATGAGGTGAGAAGTTTTTTGTTATATTTCATATTTTGCATCTTAGTTTAGAACTTTTCCTGCATGTTATTGACGCAAACTAATAAGTTTTTCTCTGTTTAGAAGATGATAATTGTATTTTCTTGATTTGTCTTGTGAATTTTATCCTTTCAGAAATTGCTACCACTAGTTAGCCTTTTGATCCTATAGCCTTTCGTTTGTTAATCGTATATGTTCCCTTCTATTTTTGT
>JACEIK010006621.1:17142-33523 GCA_018107945.1 Datura stramonium | reverse complement strand
CCTATATCTATTCCTCCTTATAGAATGGCTCCAGCCGAGCTAAAAGAATTGAAGGATCAGTGGAAGGACCTATTAGATAAGTGTTTCATTAGACCGAGCAAGTCCCCATGGGGTGCACCAGGTTTGTTCGTCCAAAAGAAGGATGGTTCCCTTTGAATGTGTATTAACTATCAGCAATTAAACAAAGTCACCATCAAGAACAGGTATCCCTTACCTAGGATCGATGATTTGTTTGACCAACTTCAATGTGTCAAGTGTTTCTCAAAGATAGATCTCATATCCGGGTACCATTAGCTTAGAGTTCAGGAGAGTGATATCCTGAAGACATTCTTCAGGACGCGGTATGGTCATTATGAGTTCGTAGTTATGTGTTTTGGACTAACGAATACCCCTGAAACTTTTATGGATCTGATGAACAGGGTGTTAAATCCATACCTAGACATGTTCGTGATCATGTTCATTGATGACATCTTGATATACTCTCGAAGCAAGGAGGAGCATGCCGCCCATTTGAGAGTAGTGCTTCAGACTGTCATTGATCGTAAATTATATGCCAAATTCAGCAAGTGCAAGTTCTGGTTGAACTCCGTAGCCTTTTTGGGACATGTGGTATCAAGTGAGGGAATAAGAGTGGACTCTTAGAAAATCGAGGCGGTGAAGAATTGGCCTACACGGGTGAATCCTTCAAATATTCGAAGTTTCATGGGTTTGGCTGGCTACTATAAGAGGTTTGTTAGGGGTTTCTCATCTATCGCAACACTTTTGGCCAAACTAACCCAAAAGAATGTAAAGTTCCAATTGTCGGAGGCTTGTAAAAAGAGTTTCCATGAGTTGAAGACCCAAGTTACCTCAACATATGGTTTTGACCCTACCTGAGGGTACCTATGGATTTGTGGTGTATTGTGATGCTTCGAGAATTGGACTCGGGTGTGTATTGATGCAACATGGGAAAGTGATAGCATATGCCTTTAGACAGTTGAAAGTCCATGAGAAGAATTACCCGACCCATGATCTTGAGAAAGCCGTGGTGGTATTCGCCTTGAAGATATGGCGACATTACTTGTATGGAGTTCACATGGATGTGTTTACGTACCAAAAGAGCTTAAAATATGTGTTCACGCAGAAATACCTCAATCTACGGCAAAGGAGGTGGTTGGTGCTACTCAAGGACTACGATATGATTGTTCTTTATAATTCGAGTAAGGCTAATGTGGCAACAGACGTGCTTAGTAGACTCTCTATGGAGATCTTGGCTCATGTGTATAAGGGGAAAAAGGAGTTGGTGAAGGATGTACACCGACTCGCAAGGTTAGGAGTTAGGTTGGTTAACTCTACCGATGGCGGTATTGTTTTTCAAAGTGGGTCAAAATCGTGCTTGGTGACTGATGTGAAGGCTAGACAAAATGCGGACCCAATTTTAGTAAAGTTGAAGGAAGTCGTTCAAAGTCAGAAGGTGGAGGTCTTCTCCCAAGGGGGAGATGGTGTGCTTCGGTACCAGGGTCACTTGTGTGTACCGAACGTGGACTTGATTGTGAGGAGCGGATGTTGCATGAGGCTCTGGATCCAGTATTTCTAAACTTCACAAATTGCCACAGATGTATAAGTAGCTTACGGGAGATTTATTGAGTGAGTGGCATGAAGAAGGATATTTGTAGAGTTAAATTAGCGTAGGGAGGAAATAAGAAGGAAAGAAGAAAGAGTAAAGCAATGTACTTCACGAGTGGTGACCATAGAGTACGTAGATCACCAGGAAGAGTACGTTGATGGCAGAAGTGACGAGCTCAGAAGGTTTTTTAAGCGATGAAGCATAACGGATGACACCACGAGTTGTACCCCCTAGTAATAGTCGTCGGGTTACTTGTTAGGGCCACTGGCGGTTTTTTTCTGCGAAGTTAGTAAGGGCCTTTTCATAATATCTAAGTTCCTAAAGCCTAAACTGAAATTTTTAGGGTGTGACTAGTGGGATTTTATGGGTTTAAGTTCAGAATATTCATTTTCCATCCATGCATGCAATGTAGAAGAGATTTGAGAGGGTGCTCAAGCTAGTGATCTTCAATTTCTTTCCAATTTCTTTTTAGGAATTCAAGGAATTAAGATTCGGCCTCCTTCGGTATGTAAGGTTATGAATGGGTGATTTCTTCACCCGTACTCAACCTCTGTAAAGTATGAAATTCTACGTCTAATCTGTGGGGTTTTAACCCAAATGCATGAATCTTCTATTTCTATACATAGGTATGATTTGATTATGATTCTACTATTGAATTATGAAGCATGGGCAAATTTTATAATGTTTTAATTTAAAATCATGATTTGTAGCATTATGAATTAAAAGCCCATGGATGAGATGTTCATGAAAGATGAGATATTATGATGGCGTGATTTGAAGCTGTCCATGTTTATAATTATGATTTCGACAAGAATTGGTATTTTTATGTATGATAAAGCTTTGGTCAATTCCTACATGTTAAAAGTATGAATGATGATTTTACTATGAAATTAAACTTACCATTATTTTGGAGCAAAAGTCCACTTATGTTTTCGGCTTGTGGTATGCCTTGAATTAAGAGCTTTTCATATGCATGATCATATTTGCAGAGATGTATTTGAGCATTGAAGCTCCGTCAATAGATTATATTGAGCTTCATTATAAAAGCGATGTAGAGCATATGCATGTTTTGGGAGTAATTTCTAGAACCGAGTAGGCTAAGGGTGATCACCACTATGCTTTATAACTACGCACCAACGTAGGTTTATATCATTATATGACTTAGGACCTCCACAGGCTTCCCTTGCCCAGAATGGGCCTTAAAACTGATATCGATTTAATTTTATCGTCCCTAGCCCTAGCAAGGCTTTGGCCAGCTCTACCTACTTGGTGTGATAGTTGGGACCCGTAAGCTCTACATGGTATGTAGGTTAAAGACAAGTCTCCCATTGTTCCTCATGATTTTAGAAATTCATATACATTACTTGTAAGTTTATGTAAATGCATGTTCTAAACGAGTTTAACTCAATGTTCGGCTTTTTAATTATAAATGCAGATTTTCATCCTTGAGTCAATTGATTCAGTTATGATGTTATGAATTTATGTTATTTCATGTTATGAAAAGATCATGATTTCAAAAATAATGCACATGCTTCATCCAGATTCTTAATGTTTATATTTCACTTGATGCATTGTGTTTAAATGATTTTCTTTACTTTAGTGGTTTTACTTACTTAGCATACTCGGTATATTCCAGCGCTATGGTATTCTTCTATGTTGTATCTTTTTCATGATATAGGACAAACTCTCAACCCGGCCCCGCTCTTTGTACGCAGCCAGAGTTAGCGTTGCTTTGTTGTTGGGTCCTCATCTCCGAGGACTAGACATGAGCCTTTTCTTTGTGTATTTCAGTTTCATCTTGTTGAGTTAGTTAGTTTCTTGTCACATCAACTCGTCATGTTTAGAGGCTATTCAAACATATGTGTGTATTCAACTTCAGATTTAATATTCTAATGTTACATTTAAAGTTAGAATTCCGATAAGATTGTATTGTTGATTATTCAGCTTCTTGATGAGTTAGATGTATGCTATTCCATGGAGTAGAGTTTACTAGGGGTCTCTCGGGCTCCTTTGTCCCGTATTACGTCCGGAGTCTCTGTTCAAGTCGTGAAAATGTGTGAGTCTTTTTATTGGCTAGATTCGGTGGCTTTCTTAGGCCACATAATGTCAGTGAAGACATCCAAGGTAGATCCATACGAAGAATTAAAGTAGTAAAGGAGTTGTCGAGACCTACGACTCTCACGGAGATTAGGATTTTCTGAGTCGACGAGTTACTGCGAAAGTTTGCAAAGGTTTTCCTATATCAACTCACATTGACTACTACTCTAATGTTATCTGCGGAAGGAATCAATGGGTTTGTAGTATATTCTACGTGCTTTTGGGGTAGGTCTTGGGTGTGTGTTATTACACAGAATAGGAAAGTGATACCCTATAAACCATAATAAGATGCAACATCAAATGGCGATACCAAAGAGGTGTTAGTAAGTTTGAGTGTACGGTATATCAAATGGATGAATGAAACAATAGGTAGAATGAATACTTGAGCGAAATAAGGCCGGCCGTATCTAAAACTGCGAATGATGAATAAAACACAAAATGAAAAATGTATAATGTTTACTACAATAAACTCATACATCTAACAATCTGTAAATACATGTATATAAATATATCTTTAGTTGTGAGTTTCTCATAAGCGACATACGTGAATGAGTGCATGATGTCCAACCTCTCCCTATGTTGGAGAGCTGTCCAAATCCTTGCCGGGGCTAGAGGACTAACTAAACTATGGATCAACACTAAGCCCTCACGGAAATTTTTGAGGAATAGCCCAAACAAACAACACGACCTAACTTACACTAGCTACATAGTTTTAAGGAGTATCTAAATAATACCATCTGTACTTTAAATAATCTTCCAAAATACTATGCTCATATAAATATTCCTATCTGAGGTAGTTGAGAACATCTTTTATAAAGCACTTTAGCTACAATTATAATAGATGTTTTCAAATTTACAGTGAGCTTTTGCCTAATAAATCTCTATACTTTACCGGTGAGCCTTGGCTAAAATCACTGTAAAAAGCACAGTGATCTTCTATTCTCAAGATTATTGAATTTCAAAATAAGAATCTTTACATTAGCTTCTGAAAATCATGCTATAAAATGCACTTTCTTATGCGAAAATCTCTTAGATTAAAACTCTCTAAAGATATGCTCCTTTAGTCATGAAAACAATGCATTTTATCTCAAATACAACACATCCAAAATAATGTCTTTTCATGTAATTGGATCCATGAGATAAGAGACATGAACCATAATCAATGAATCAATAACCAAGAGAGTAAGAATAAAAAATGAAGAGCTACAAAGATACAATCAACATGAAGAATTCTATCAACGAACAATTCAACTCATAGGGAAGACCATATCAAAAAGTGGGAAAATATCGTAGCTTCAACTTCTATGAATCTTACAAGATGTAAGGCATGAGGAAGAATAAAAATACTCACTAAGGTTAGCCTTACATACCTGAAGTAAGAAGAACCCTTGGCTCGAAGCGAAGACACTAAGTAAGACCCTAACCTTCTTGAGATGTTGCGAGATTAATAATTCTTGAATTTACATTGCAATGAGAGAGAATGAGAGTTTAGGCTAATAAAACCCTTAAATATCCCCCTTAAAAACCCCAAAACGTTCTAGTTTAGGTGATAAAAATATAAGAAGCTATAGAAATAACCCAAAGTATCAGTTTACAAAATTTGTTGCCAAGTGATAATAGGCCTTGCCACGATTCGTCATGTCGCTGGCGACTCCTGGTAACCTCTCGGGGTCACTAAAGTACTTTTGATCAATTTTTTATCTTCATGTCACGGATAGATAGGATGAGTCATCCCTTCTCCCAACGAATCGTGATGTCCTCTCATGACCATAAAGCCAAATCGGAACTTCTGAACCTCACATCATAGCTAGTTAGGACGTTTCATGCCATCACACTATGAGTCATCCCTTGACTTGTGGTATCACGGAAATCATGGAACCTTGGCTACTCACCATGAGCCAGCAATCCCCGGTGGTGGTCTCTCAACACGGTTCATGGTATGGTCCGTGCAGCCAGGGCTCCACTTGGCGAGAGTTAGAGTTGTCCTTTATCCAAGGCAAAGGCCATGGCGAAGTACTTGAGTGGCATCGTTATTCACATGCGTAGGACTAATCATGTGGAAGGTAGCTCTCTGTAACATGCGGGATAATGGCGGTAACGTGGTCAAGATTTCTGAGGAAGTTTTCCCACCTTCTTACGCCTTTATTTTATTTTATATATACATTGAGACACTACATTCTTTTTAGGTTTTTCTCGGATAGGTATATCTTACGTTATTGTCTCAAAACTCTAATTTGTATGGTTTATGCATTTTAATGAGTTATTGATGTGTATGAATTGTGATCTATGTGTAGATTGTGATCTATGTAGTCCATTTTTATTGCTTTCTTAATAAAGCATCATCTTTTTGTTATTAGATAGCTTCTTTTTTCTTTTATAGTGTAGAGCCCTCCTTGATTTTCTTAGCCATGGTTCTTTCTCGGAAGGTTTACTTTCTACTAAATCTTGTAAAATAAAGATAGTTATGTATCGTAGTGCATGGGCGCAATGATGGATTGGTTAGGAGACTTACTTAAGGTTACCAACCTACTTTATTGAGTCATCATAGGATAAATATATTATTTTTTACTTAGGTGGTGTGGAAATTTAGCTATTTGTATACTTGAACTAATTATTGAAAACAATGCCCCTCTCAAATATTTTGTCGTAACTGTTGGATATTGAGTTGTATATCTCCAATTGTGACATGAATTGTTGGCAATATGTTCCTAATTGAGAGTGGTGTGTTTGTAATTTTTATATCCATATTCCAATGTCTGAAGAGGAAAATTGCTTGTTCACTTAATTTGAGCATACTCTGGAACTTGCCTTGCTACTTGTGCTTGAATCTAGGATTGACTATGGGTTGTAGAGATGAACTTGGGCCTTCTTTGTGCTTCACAAGTCACTTATGCCTAAATATACCTAAAAAATTATGCATGAATCCCTAGTCTACCTCTTTTAGCCTTTTGACCTTTTTCGTGATTAGCCGCAATAACAGCCAAAGCTAATTCTGAAGTTGACCCTCTTTTGAACTTATCCTCCTTGACAATTAAAAAGGAATTAAAAGATGAACAAAAAATGTAAGTTGGAGGTAATAAGGAAGTAAAGAAAGTAATAAATCAAGAAGATATGTCATGAGTATGTCCCAAGGTGTAATGGAGCAATGAGCTAAAAATGAAAAGAAAAGAAATAAAAAGAGAAAAAAAGAAGAAATGAGAAAAATGAACTTGAGCTCAAAGAAACACCTTAGGGTGTGAAAAACGCTAAAACAAAGATGGAATGAAAAGAAGGGATCAAAAAGTTGAAAAGGTTGTTAAAAGTGATGAAGTTATCAAGGAGGGTAAGTGAGTCACTAAAAGCCTAAATTGTATCCTACCAGGCCCTTAATCTTCATGATAAGCTTAGAAAAGCCCTTATGTGATCTTAACCTAGACATCTGAAAAGAGAGGCACTTGAGTAAATGGGCAAGTATATTGTAGTTGAGATCTATCTTGTGAAATTCTTGGTGAGAGTGAGTGCATTTCTCTTCTCTCTTTATCTTGTGTGTCCTTAGTATGTGTGATGTCATTACTTTAGAAAAGGACACTTTCCTTGATCTAATTATGAGGGCATATGGATTTGAATGGATAGCATTTTTCACTTCTTTAATTTGGGTCTGTGCATGTTGAGATTATGTCATAAGCAAAGGTTGCATGCATAGTTTAAATGGTTACTAATAACTCTCAAACTCATACTCCTAACAAAGTATGAAGCGGACGTTGTTAATAAAGAACCAAACAAAGATTTTGGGGTCGAACCCACGGGTAATATGGTAATAACTAGACTAATACTGGTATTTAAGTTGTTTGGTATGTTATCTCCAAATTGGGGTGTTTCTAGAAAAAGACAATTGTAAAACAAGCGTGGAAATCATTTGTTGTTTATCTAGATTTGCAATTAACAAGGGTAAGTGTTCCCCATGGGTTCATAACTACATCAGGTTTACACTCGTGATCAATCGCAATGCTTACTTGTAGAACTGATAATTAGGGTTCATCCAAACAATTGGTTCGTCCCTATTGGATGACTATACTAAATCACCGAGCTATGTCTCATTAGCGATTTTAATTGATCCGTTATCAATTTATTCCAAATTAACTATCTTGTGACGACAACTCAAGTTATACAATGATCATAAAAATCAAGGCTTTATTGCAATTCTCTTTTCCTGAACTCTACTTCTCTAGGTTCAAGCAAGTAAAGAATTCGGGAAAGTCTTGATGTTGCACTACGTTAAGAAACATTAAAGATGAATAGAATACATACAAGTATTTAGCATTGGTTCTGAATAAATTTGTGTAATCCTAGTTCGTTAATCTACCATGGTTCCCATAACCCTAGTTGTGGAGCTTTTAGTCTCTCATGATTATAATATTATGATTAGTATTCTAGAAAAAAACATAAGTAAATACTTACAATGATGATTGAAAGAAAACCTGCTTTGAATATTGCAATAAAATATGTTGAACAAATTCAAGAAAAATTGAGAAAATCCAAGTTATGATCTAAAGAATTGCTCTCCAAAGTTGTCAAAAACTAATTACAAACTTTATAATCAACTTCTCTAACTAATTTTGACCTTCTCTAACCTATTCTCAACTAAAAAAGACATAAAAAGTATTTATACAGATAATAAAATCCTTTTCTTACGTTTATAGGGAAAAAAGCAAATCTAGCGCCGACACCTCCTACGACTCCTCATACGACCCATAACAGGATATTATGGGTCAGGTCTTGTCTCATACATCCTTGGCTTATGCAGAATTTGCTAAATGTTGGCATCTGGTATGACTCGAAACATGATCCCACGAGTCATACAATCAAGTCGTGGTTTGGCTTTGAGAACTTTGGCATCTTCTAAAGTTTTCTACTAGTGTCTTGGTACGCCTAATACCTTGCTCCTACGACTTGTAACGGCTTGTTGTATCATGAGAACTGCCAAGTCACAAATATCACTGAAGCTTTCATGGATCCTGGTATGGGTTATGACCTGGTAGGTTATGACCTCACACACTCATGGTACATTCTGTATTCATTCTACCTATCTGGTCCATACATGGCCAACTATAACTACTCATGCTAATACACTGAATGAAACAAAATGATCCAAAGAAATCATGTTTTGCAATCAACAAGTACACAACTAACCATCAATTTTTTTTAAATAGGGTAATCTTTTCAAAACTTCAAAACTAGTGCATTTATTGGCCGAATAACSTAAGCTATTTTCAAATTAAACAAAAACATCCTAAACATTCTAGTTCTACTAGATAGCATGCTCRAGGGAAAAGAAACATGGCAAGAAAAACTCTYGAAYGAATTAAAAATCTCAAAAAAATACAAGTACACCCCCTCCCCTTATGAAAAGCATGCTTCGTCCACRACAAAGCACAGAATATCAAAGCACAAGGGAAAGAKATATACCTATGGCTACTCAGACTTCAGCTTCCATGGTTTGCCTCCCATGCAGCRCCTGATTTTACATCGCRACAYGATGYAACTTGTATGATTCTTCAAGCATCATCAAGGTACACCGCCTCAATTCCTCTTATCTCCTTAGTGTCTCCCAGATACATCTTTATCCTTTGCCCATTCACCTTGAACCTCTTACCATCTATATTTTCAAGCTCCACTTTACCATATACTTGACAGTCTGTCAATTCAGCTTCCATAATTACTAGAAAAGTATTGTTTTTCTCCAAGAATTGATATTTGAGGTAGGGAGGTAGTGCCTTAAGTTCCAAATTTTGTGGTACCTCCACTGATGGCTTTTCTGGTGGAGTTACATGATTCTTCAAGTCAAGGTCTAACTTCTTTGTTTTGAACTTATACAACCCCATTCCTTCTAGAGCATTAACAAGTTTCATGTACCCCAGTACTCCATCCCCCTCATAATTCATTGTAACACCCCAAAAGTTTCTAAGATCAGGCCCCAGACTTAAAGAAAGAATTCAGAAAGAAAGTTGAAATTTCACCTCAGAATGAGCAATGGTATGACCCGTTAGGTGACCCACCGAGACGTGGTCAGCCTCGTGGCAAGCAGTCAAGAGGAGCAACTGTGGTTCAGTGAGAACGGATGACCCGACGAGTTGTTAGGCAAGCAACAACTCATTATGTCAGTCATCAGATAAATGCAAAAAATCAAAAGGGGGTCCCGAGGCAGTGGTCACAACGAAAGAAGGAACGAGTCATTGTGCACCTAACGAATCGTTGAGTGGCCCATGGGGTAGAGAAGATTAGTAAATGAGGAATTTGTCTAGTGTTGACGACGAGTGGACATGATGAGTCATCCAATGATATAATGACTTGTCCAGTCCCACGTGTGGACTAGCACAATGAATTTTTCCTGTGAGTTTCCAAGGGTGTTTTCATAAAATTCTATGCTTCTAGCTCCTAAACTATGCTGTTTTGAGTATCAGATGGGATGTTTTTAAGGGTTCCTCCTAGCCTAACCCCTCATTCCTTCAAAAGACACTCTCAATTTCTTCTTCCTCCTCTCTCTTAAGGCTTAAGGATCACCTCGGGTTTTCTTCAAGGGCTCCAAGATCCAAGCTCTAGTGGTGGATACCATCAAGACAAGTGTGAGGGTCTTCAACAAGGACTTCCTTCCATCCTTGTGTCCCAATTATTATACTAAAACCCTAATCCCTAGATTTCTTGAAAGGCATATTCTAGGGTTTCAGTTTATGTATGAATTCTCATATATCTTCTATGGATTTTAAGACTCATCATGATTAATATCCATGTATGATTATTAAATTACTTTCAAATTCTTGAATTATGCACATGATATCTGAATAGCATGATTATAAAATTTTCACCATGAGTTAGCATAAATTTCGAAATAGGGCTTTATTAAAATATTTACATGCTCTCACCATGAACTCTTTATATATGTTTAAAGAATGAGTTGATCATATGGGTGTCCATAAATATAGAATATTGATCTAGTATATGTGTTGAAGCATGATTAGAACCTATGGGTTTTGGTGAATATGAAGTATGTACATGTTTTCAGTATGATTTTGGTGTATACGTTTAAAGTGTGACTTTAATCTATGGATCTTTCATGAACCCAGATATATCACTTATACTATGTTTTTGGGATGTAAATGTTATGAATTTTGAGGACAAAAAATGATAATGGTCTTTCAGACTTCAGGGCTTGTTGATAGTAGAAACCAGCCTCGATCAGACTTTAATGAAACTAGTATGATGTAATTAGTTGAACCCCAGGTCTATGATTAGCTTAAGTAGCCTAGATTAGATGAATGATGTCATATGAGTGTCGTCCATGTTCTATAATAATTGGGACTCTCAATAGCCAAGAATTTTTCCCTTCGCTAGGGATTATCAATAGAAGAGAAAGCTTCCCTTAGTTCAGTTAGGGACTCTCAATAGCCGAGAATGTTTTCCTTAGTTCAGTCAGGGCGTCTTAATAGCTGAGAATGTTTCCCTTAATTAGTCAAGGACTCTCAATAGCGGAGAATTCTTTCCTTAGTTCAGTCAAGGACTCTCAATAGCAGAGAATACTTCGCTTAGTTCAGTTAGGGAGTCTTAATAGCCGAGAATGTTTCCCTTAGTCAGTCAGGGACTCTTAATAGCAGAGAATGTCTCCCCTAGTTTACGATATTAGTTAGGCTCTGCTCCATATTGTTTTAGACTTCAGTTTAATCAGTCTTAGCAGAATTTAGTATCAGTTATCAACAGATAGTTAGTATAGTATGTGACATCATTTATAGCTCCAGTTCTCAGTATATGTATAGTAGATTACCCTTATGCATCAGTTCGATTATACTTTAGTAAATGTTTTAAAAATAAAAGCTTCAAGTCAATATTTATATATCTTAGACAGGGTTATTGTATTTCAATTCAGCTATATGTTTAGTGATGTACTCAGTTTACTTCCTCTCAGTATACATTCATGTTTTTGGTTTTTTTACGTTCCCGCATACTCGGTACATTCCAAGTACTGACCGCATACTTTATGTGCTATATCATCTCATGATATAGATTCAGGTTTCAAGACTCAGCCTCACAGTTAGACACGCTCCATTTCCATCTCAGTTGATTTTGGTGAGTCCTCATCTCTCGAGGACGAGATCTATGTTCGTATTTTAGTTATATTTCAGTTTTCAGACTTTAGGAGTTTGTTGGGGGCTTGTCCCAACAGCTAATCAGTATTGTAGAGGCTTTTTAGACTTGTGTAAAAAGATTCAACTTATGTATTAGAGTTGTATTAGATTATGTCTTATGGATTTTGATTAGAATCCTTCAGTTAGCTTCCGCTCAGGTATGATTCTATTAGTTGTTTTCTTGCTAGTGTTATGCTATTATTATGCCATGGGTCAACTTGGAGCCTCTTGGGGTTCTTTCTCCCGTGTCTCGATCTTGGCCTATGTTCAGGTCGTGACAAACTTAGTATCAGAGCAAAGGTTTATGGTTCCCCAGGGTGTTTGAGAGCCGCGTTAAGTAGAATTTTTTTTCATGGGTATGAAGAATGTCACACTTATGATGAAGAGTCTATGAGACATTTTTATGAATGTTCCCTTTTCGTCATCATTCTTATCATGCGTAGAATATTAAACTCTAACAGTTCCTCTACCGACTCATGCTTTACGCGCTCACAGATAATTCCTCCCAGATAAGCGAATGGAAGAAGGAATGTTAATGGGCGCCAGCAAGCCCCACCAACCCTGACAAACTTGATGGATGAACATGTTACTCATGACAAGTTCAGGGCAGCTTTTCACATGTTGGCGCAAGCCATGACAAGCCAAATTAATTAGTAGGAAACGGATTATGTTCCCAAAATGGGAACATAGTGGTGACAGTGTAGGAGACTTTCTCATAATGAACCCATTTGAATTCTCGGGGTCAAGGGTGGACGAGGACCCGTATGAGTTCTTAGAGGAGATCTAGAAGATCACCCGAATTATCGGGGTGACAGGAATGGAGAGCGCAGACTTAGCCTCCTACCATCTTAAAGGAGTCGCTTACATATGGTCATGTCAATGGAGAGATAGTGGGGGAGTTGAAGTAGCCCCCGTAAGTTGGGATGATTTTATGACTGCTTTCTTGGACAGGTTCTTCCCTAGAGTGTTGAGGGAAGCAAAGGCGGCATACTTAATCTTCTTCAGGCATAGCAACATGACTGTCCAGGAGTATCCATTGGATTTTACCCGGTTGTTCAAGTATGCACCGGAGATGGTCGCTGACCAAAGGGCTCGAGTGAGTAGGTTCGTGAATGGAGCGGCAAACTCCTTGGTCAAAGAGTGCAGGATCGCCATGTTGCATAAGGACATAGACTTTCAATGCTTGATGATATATGTCCAACATATAGAGGTGGAACAGGTGAAAGAAAATTAGGGAGAGGCCAAGATGGCCAAGATAGGAGATTCATAGTTCTCCCATCATAGGTCTAGTGGTGGAAACCGCTCAAACTCACAGCAGAGATCTTCAGACACAACACCTTCGACAGCCAGTGTTTTATACCGACCTAGGGTAAGGGAGATTATGTATCCAATTTGTAAGAGCTTTGGGAAGCACCATTTGGGAGAATGCATGGATGACTTAGAGGCTTCTTTTTGGTATGGTAAGTTGGGTCATAAGCACCGAGATTGCGTACCTGCTAAGCAAGGTGAGAGTAGGGCCCCAACCACTTCTTCAGTAGTTTCCATAACTCGCCCATTTTAGTAGGGTGCATCATCTAGCATAGGTGGAGGACAACATCAAAACTACTCCTATGCCTTGTTAGCACATCAGTATAAGGGCAAGTCGTCAGAGCTAGTCACAGGTATGTTATGAATTTCTTGTGTCACTACCTGCATATTGCTAGCCCCAGAACCCCAATATTGAATAGAAGCTCTTTTTTTGTTTGTTGAGAAGAAGTTTTTGATGTATGGTGTGGAATAGCTATGAGTGTGAGGTTTGCAGTGAATGTTAGAGGTGGAGGAGAAGTCAAGAGTTAGTGGTTTAGCCCCAACCTTAAGAAAGATTCAGGAGCCTTGAAATGATGGCTTTAAGCTAAGGGGGAGATGGTAAGTCTGTGAGACAAGTCGAATCTTGAGTATGCTAGTAGGGGAGTTCCAGCCATAATAGCTATGGTATGCCAATCCCTTCAGGTTCAGATAATTCCTCTCACGTTTCAGTTAAAGCTCCGCTTTATCCATTCTCAATGTTCAGACTTCCAGAATTTCTATATAATCGCTTTAGACAGCGATGTCGGTCTTACTCTATGAATCCTTAAGGATCATCTTTATGTTATAGACTAGTTAGGTGTGTTAACTCATGTCTTCCGTTATGTTCAGCTCGAACTCAGTCTTTAGAAGTTGCTTTAGTATCTCAGTAGATAAGGATACCTTATGTATGTTCTCAGTTTAGATATCATGAATGATTCGTGCTCATGAGTTCTAGTTCAGTATTAGGAAGCAATTCGAGAATGATGACTCAGTCCGTTCCAGTTCAGTGCCAGTTAGTGGAAAAGAATCATTCTTAGTGCTCCATCTAGTTCCATGTTAGTATCATGTCTTTCATTCCCCCTCACGTCTTAGAATGCATGTACGATTTAGATATTCAGTTCAGATATGTATATCAACTCGGAGTCAGATACTCCATCAGTTTCATTTATAAATGTTTAGCATTTGGGATACCAGTTCTTTCCCCAGCTTTTTAGTATGTTTAGCCTCTATTCGAGGACAAATGTTCCCAAGGGGGAGATATTGTAACACCCCGAATGTTTCTAAGATCAGGCCCCAGACTTCAAGAAAGAATTTAGAAAGAAAGTGAAAATTTCAACTTAGAACAAGTCATGCTACGACCCATTAGATGACCCAATGAGTCTTGGTCAGATGTGTGGCAAGTAGTCAAGAGGTGTAAGTGTGGTGCAGTGACAACAGAAGACCGGATGAGTTGTTAGGAAGGCAATGACTTATTATGTCGGTCGTCCAAGAAATGCTGGAAATCAAAATGGGGCCCTGAGTCAGTGGTGACAACGGAAGAAGGAACGACTTTTCGTGCACCTAACGACTCATCAAGTGGCATGTGGGGTAGAGAAGATCAGTAAAGGAGGAATTTGTCCAGTTTTGATGATGAGTGGACATGACGAGTCGTCCAGTGATGTAACGACTCGTCTAGTCCCTCGTGGGGACTGGTAGCATGAATTTTTCCTGCAAGTTTCCAAAGGTGTGTTCGTAAAATCCTATGATTCTAACTCCTAAACAAAGACATTTTGAGTATAAGATAGGACATTTTTATGGGTTCCTCCTAGCCTAACACCTCATTCCATCAAAAGACACTCAAACTCTTCTTCCTCCTCTCGTTCAAGGCTCAAGGATCACCTAGGGTTATCTTCAACGACTCCAATATTCAAGCTCTAGTGGGTGATTCCGTCAAGCCAGATATGCTAGTCTTCAACAAGGACTTCCTTTCATCCTTCTGTCCCAATTTTTATACTAAAACCCTAATCCCTAGATTTCTAGAAAGGCATGTTCTAGGGTTTCAATTTAAGTATGAATTATCATATGTCTTCTATAGATTTTAAGACTCATCATGATTAATAGTCGTGTATGCTTATGAAATTACTTTAAAGTTCTCAAATTATGTACATGATATGTGAATAGCATCATTATAGAATTTTCACCATGAGTTAGCATAAATTTTGAAATAGGTCTTTATTAAAATATTCACATGCTCTCGCCATGAAATCGTTATATATGATTAAAGCATGAGTTGATCATATTGGTGTCCGTAAATCTAGAATATTTGATTTAGTATATGTGTTGAAGCATGATTAGAACCTATGGGTTTTGGTGAAAATGAAGTATGTACATGTTTTCACTATGATTTTGGTGTATATATTTAAAGTATGACATGAAACTAAGGATCTTTCATGAATCTAGAATATATGGCTTATACTATATTTTCGGGATTTAAATGTTATGAATTTTTAAGAAAAAACATGATAATGGTCTTTCAGACGTTCGGGCTTCTTGATAGTAGAAAGTAGCCTTGGTTAGACTTTAATGAAATCATTATGGTGTAATTAGTTGAACACCCAGGACTCCGATTAGCTGGAGTAGCCTAGATTAGACGAATGATGTCAGATTAGTGTCCTCCATGTTCTAGCATAATTGGGACTATCAATAGCCGAAAATGTTTCCCTTAGTTAGTTAAGGATTCTCAATAACAGAGAATGCTTCCCTTAGTTCAGTCAGGGACTCTCAATAGCCGAGAATGATTTCCTTAGTTCAGTTAAGGAATCTCAAATGCCAAGAATATTTCCCTTAGTTATTCAGGGATTCTCAATAGCAGAAAATGATCCTTAGTTCAGTCAGGAACTCTCAATAGAGGAGAATGCTTCCCTTAGTTTAGTTAGGGACTCTATATAGTGGTGAATGTTTCCCTTAGTTCAGTCAGGGACTCTCAATAGCCTAGAATGTTTCCCTCAGTCAGCCAGGGACTCTCAATAGCAAAGAATGTCTCCCTTAGTTTGCAATATTAGTTCGGCTCAGCTCCGTATAGTTTTAGACATCAATTGAATAAATCTTAGCAGAGTTCAGTATCAGTTACAACTCCAATTCTCAGTATATGTACATTACATGACCCTTATGCATTAGTTGGATTATACTTCAGTGAATATTTTCAAATAAAAGCTTC
>JACEIK010006620.1:73588-86692 GCA_018107945.1 Datura stramonium | reverse complement strand
AAGAAAAATAGTTAAAAAATATTTTCAACAAAATAAATATTCATTTTACTTCATTTGAAAATTTCAAAAGCTTAAATAACTAATCAAAAATGTGGAGAGCCAAAATTGGGTGTCAACAACCTTCCCCTCTTCGACCAAGGATGATGTAAGAGTCTTTGGACGAAGATATTGACGAGGTAGCCAATTTTGGCCGACCACCGACGCATCTTTTTAGCAAAAATAAATCAAAATTTTGATAAATTATGGCCGAGTTCTGGTTTATTAGCTGCCTACATATATCAGGTTTCATGAGAAATCAGGTCAAATGTAGTTCAAGACACGAAAGCCATCGCAAATTGATCGATTTCCAAAAAATTTCCCCAGTGTGGAATTTTGATAACACTAAGTTCTTTTGTGATGGAAGATAAGGAGATTTAGGCATGAATAGAGTGAGTGTAGTCGCGCTTGAACTCGAGCTACCTAAATATCCCTAAAGGAGGCGGGAATCAAGTTGAAGATTACGGAGAATTTGGAGGATGCCCTCAAAATTTTTGCCCCAGTGTCGACTTTATGATTGACACTGGTCTTCTAGCAGAGTTTGGGAAGACCTTCACAGCAAAACACAGGAGACAAGAGTATTGATGCGCTCAAAATTTTGAAAATACGAATGACTAAATGAAAATTGGAGTCGGGACAGTGGCCTTTAACTCTGGCGCGTGAGTTTGGTATTCCTCACCAAACAATGCCTCAATCACTGCTTAGAGGTAGTTCCACTTGTGCTAAAGCTCCTGCAGGATTGAATGTGCTAGATAAAATAGTTAGTAGTATATGCATATATATATATATATATATGTATGTATGTATGTATGTATAAAATATAAAGTGATGTAAAATAAAGCTCATGAAAATGACACCTCTCAGGCGTTAATCTATGAAAATGCGGCATTACAAGCCGGAATGATTTAATAAATAATGTCCTTGATAAAGATTTAAAAAGAAATGGGATTTTAGGCTAATGATTCATGATAATGGTGCCTTTCAACGATGTTCAATGAAAATGAGGTCTTAAACCAAATAATTCATGATCATGAGGCTTCTTTTTTTTTTTTAAAGCCGAATGATTAATGGTGCTTTTAAAGATAATGCGAGTACAAAATGTTTGTGCATATACTTGAAGTAAATTGTGCAATGCATTTGATAGTAATTAAAAATTCATGCGTAGTGCATTGCAATGTGCTTGAAAGCAATTAAAGACAATGCGGTGCATTTGCGAGAAACTGTGCAGAGTATTTTGAAATAAATTGAAAGTTATGTGCGATATACATTGCAAACACATGGACGATGCATGTGCAGTGCAGAGCATTTTTGAAATAAATTGAAAAGTAGGTCCCGTGTATTGCAGACCATTTGAAGGAATTAAAGCACGTGTGGTGCCTATGCAGAGTACTTGAAAGCAATGTGCAGAGCCTATGTAGAGTATTTGAAGAAACTAGAACATGTGCAGTGTATTTGAAAAATTAAAGCATGTGCAGTGCATATGCAGTGTATTTGAAAAATTAAAGCATGTGCAACACATATGCAGAGTATTTAAAAGCAATGTGCAATGCGGTGTAGAACATTTGAAATAACTTGAAAGTCAGGTGCGATGCATTGCAAGGTATTTGAAGAAATTAAAGTCATGTGCGGTGCATATGTAGAATAGTGTAAAGCACTTGAAAGCAATAGGAAGTGCATTTGCAAAGCACTTGAAGGAAATTGAAAGTGATTTGTAGTGCGTTTGAAGCATTTATGCATTTGGTAGTTTTTACAAATTTCAAAGTTGTAGATTCTGAAAATTATTTTATTCTGGAGGCATAATCTCCTATAAATACTATAAGAAACTCAAACCGTTTGATGCGTAATTCAGGTGAAGTTGTAAATATTGTTTACTTTTCAGCTTCTACTATTTCAAAATCCTGCACTCAAAGAAAATTTATTAGTTTTGGGGGAGGTTGATTTGTGTTGACTTTGAAAATCTGGCCCTTTTGGTACTTCACGCTTCCTGCTTCATTTGGACTTGCAACCCCCATATATTATAAATCTTGGACAACAAATAATAAAATATATAAATAAAATAAAATAAAATAATGATGATCGTGTTATTTCTAAAATATGCATGGAAATGGTATTGCAAAAGATCCTTCAGCGAATTTTTATACTGTGACACATTTGTGAAACAAAGTGAACATCCTTTATCCAAAATCCCTCTCTTATCCAATGATTTGGGTTGATCGTATACTCTTCGATGTCCCTTTCCATATCCTTGCAATGATGCCCTCAAAATTGCCCCAGTTTTTATCATGGGAGATGTACTGAATTCTTGTCGTAATGAGGTGATCCCTGTATACGTTGTATACATATCTCGCAAGGAAACGAGTCCAGCATGGTTTCTGAATACATTTCTCGAAAATCCTAGTTTAAAGGGTCTAACCATCTATAGGCTTCCTACATATTCATGAGGACTTAAAACAGGTGTAGCTCGTTGCATACAAGTAAAAGAAAAGAAAAAAAATTGAAAATTTCCTCATAATGTGACCGAAGCCGATGTAGGCCGCCTACGTATCCCGCCAAAGGAATCAGGTCATAACGTAGTTCAAAATACATGAAAAAGATGCTTTGAATTTTTATTATAGAGAGACCGAATCCGATATGGGTTGCCTACGTACCCCACCGTGGGAAGTTAGGTCGAGACGTAATTCTGTTACATAGAAAGACTTATGCATAATGAAGATAAATAAACTCCTAAATGTAGTATCTCTTGACAGCATCTGCATTAATGGCCCTCAGCCACACTTCGTCATCCATCTCTGCTAGAATCAGTGCTCCTCCAGTCAATACTCGGTGAACCATGTACAACCCTTGCCAATTAGGTGCAAACATTCCCTTAGCCTCGTCTTTGATTCAGGAATATGCGCTTCAACACCAAGTGCCCCGGTTTAAATTGTCTCAGCCTTACTTTCTTGTTGAAAGCTTTGGCCATTCTATTATGATAAAGCTGACCGTGGCAAATTGCATTCATTCTCTTTTCATCAATGAGCATCAATTGTTCATACCGACTTTGCACCCATTCAACATCACTCAACTCAGCTTCTTGGATAATTCTTAAGGATGGTATCTCTACTTCTACTGGTAACACTGCTTCTGTTCCATAAACCAAAAGATAGGGAGTTGCCCCTGTTGAAGTCCTGATTGTAGTGCGATGGCCAAGGAGGGCAAATGGTAGTTTCTCGTGCCAATGCTTGTAATTTTCAATCATATTTCGCAATATTCTTTTAATATTCTTGTTAGCCGCCTCAACTGCTCCATTCATTTGAGGCCGGCATGCAGTGGAATTGCGGCGAGTGATCTTAAAATCCTCACATACCACACGCATCAAACCGCTATTGAGATTAGCTCCATTATCTGTCACAATTGACTCAGGGATTCCAAATCGGCAAATGATGTTATTGAGAACAAAATCCACCACCACCTTCTTCGTCACCGACTTGTAAGAAGATGCTTCTACCCACTTCGTGAAATAACCAATGGCTACCAAAATAAACTTGTGTCCATTAGATGCAGCTGGCTCAATAGGACCAATGACGTCCATTACCCAAGCTGCAAAAGGCCAAGGAAAACTTGTCACATTGAGTTCATTTGGCAGAACTCGAATCAAATAGCCATGAATCTGACACTGATGACATTTTTGCACAAAGCGAATGCAGTCCATTTCCATGGTCATCCAAAATAACCAGCTCGTAAAATCTTCTTTGCCAGAGTGAAGCCATTCATGTGAGGCCCGCATGTGCCTCCATGTATTTCTTCAATCAACTTGACCGCTTATTTGGCATCAACACACCTTAACAATCCTAAATCAAGAGTCCTTTCTATAGAAAATTTCCCCATTTAGGAAGAAATGGTTTGCCAACCTCCGAAGTGTTCTCCTCTGAATACTAGTTATGCTTTCTAGATAGTCTCCTGCTTTGAGATGCCTTTTAATATCATGGTACCAAGGCTCTCCATTTGGTTCTTCATCTACGTGAAAGCAATAAGCCGGTTGATCTTGCACATTCACCTTGATAGGATCAATGTAATTCTTATCTGGGTGTTGAATCATATAAGACAGGGTTTCCAGAGCATCTGCAAACTCATTTTGAGCTCGTGGGACATGTTTGAACTCTATCTTGACAAATTTCTTACACAACCCCTTCACATAATGCAGGTATGGGACGATCTTCACATTCTTAGTGGTCCATTCGCCTTGCACTTGATGAACCAATAAGTCTGAATCACTTATAACCAATAATTCTTGTATGTTCATATCAACCGGCATTCTGAGTCCGAGAATACACGCCTCGTATTCTGTCATGTTGTTAGTGCAAGGGAATCTGAGCTTTGTAGAGATCGGATAATGTTGGCCTGATTCTGAAATCAATACTGCTCCAACACCAACTCCTTTGAAGTTTGCAGCCCCATCAAAAAACATTCTCCACCCTGGGTACTCTTCTGAAATATCCTCTCCAATAAACAAGGCCTCTTCATCTGGAAAGTAAGTTTTAAGAGGCTGGTAGTCTTTATCCACAGGGTTTTCAGCAAGAAGATCAGCTAACGCTTGTCCTTTGATGGCCTTTTGAGTAACATATATAATGTCAAACTCACCTAGAAAAATTTGCCATTTTTCTAGCTTTCCCGTAGGCATCGTCTTCTAGAAGATGTACTTGAGTGGATCCATCCTTGAGATGAGATAAGTGGTGTATGCAGATAGATAATGTCTCAGCTTTTGTGCGACCCAAGTTAAGGCACAACAGGTGCGTTCCAACAAAGCGTATCGCATTTCATAAGGTGTAAACTTCTTGCTCAAATAATATATCACTTTCTCTTTCTTTCTAGTTTCATCATGTTGCCCCAATACACACCCAAATGCATTTTCAGACACGGACATGTATAGCAACAACGGTCTTCTCGGCTCTAGAGGAACCAAGACAGGCGGATTAGAAAAATACTCCTTGATTCTGTCAAAAGCTCGTTGGCAATCTTCTGTCCATCAGGTAGCAACATCTTTCTTCAACAGCTTAAAGATCGGATCACAAATTATTGTTGATTGTGCTATGAACCGACTGATATAGTTGAGACAATCAAGGAAACTCATTACATCCTTTCGACTCTTTGGAGGAGGCAAGTCTTGAATGGCCTTTATCTTTGAAGGGTCTAATTCTATTCCCTTCCTACTCACAATGAAACCCAACAGCTTCCCCGCAGGGACACCAAATGCACACTTTGCGGGATTTAGTTTCAAATTGTATCGCCTCAATCTATCAAAGAACTTCTTCAAATCCACCAAATGATCTACACTCTTTCGTGACTTGATGATGACATCATCCATATAAACTTCAATCTCTTTATGGATCATGTCATGAAAAATAGTAGTCATGGCTCTCATGTAAGTGGACCTACGTTCTTGAGTCCAAAAGGCATCACTCGATAACAATACACCCCCCAAGGCGTGATGAATGCTATTTTAGCGGCATCTTCCTCGTCCATCAGAATTTGGTGGTACCCTGCGAAGCAATCAACAGATGAATGTAACTCATGCTTCGCACAATTATCAATAAGTATATGAATGTCCGAGAGAGAAAAATCGTCTTTCGAGCTAGCTTTGTTGAGATCCCGATAATCCACGCATACTCTGATTTTTCCATCTTTCTTTGGTACCGGCACAATGTTGGCTAGCCAAGTAGGATACTTTGTGACTCAGATGACATTTGCATCAAACTGCTTGGAGACTTCTTCCTTAATTTTCAATCAAGTCTGGCTTGAATTTTCTTGGTTTTTGCTTTACTGGAGGATAAGATGGATTAATTGGCAACTTATGTGAAACGATCTATGTGCTTAGACCTGGCATATCATCATAAGACCATGCAAACACATCCACATACTGTCTTAAAAGATCAATCAACTCTTTCTTTTGAGACGGGGTTAGATGGACATTGATTCTTGTTTCCTTTACTGAATCCAAATCTCCCAAATTTATTGTCTCCGTTTCATCCAAATTTTGTTTTGACTTATTCTCGAAGTGTTCGATCTCCTTAGTCAACTCTTCAGGTTGCATGTCTTCTTCATATTCTTCAAACTCTTCATTGCCATTTAAGGTTTGTTCACTTGTTTCATTACATGTCACATTCACAGTATCGGCAGATTTATTAGTTTGTTCGCTGAAAAGTAAAAGAGAAAATAATTAAAAGAAGATAATGTGGAATTAAAAATGGAAAAGCGTAGTTTGGATTTGACATTGAAGCTTTCAAAAGATGGAGGCAAAACACATAAAATTCATCAGCACGATTCAGGCCTCAGTTTTGAATCATGGTATTTCACAAAATATTAATAAGATCATCTACCAAGACTCCCGGAGAACCGGGGACGGGGTACAAGTCCAATTGTTCAAAGCATCTCCAGGATCGGCATCTCAGATGGTTGGAGTCTCAGTGCATTCCTTTAGAATCATGTTGCATTCAGCTTCCTCTTCAGCAATAAATAGGTTCTTGAGTCCTTCCACAAGGTTATCTTCAGCAACTTCGTCTAACACTTGGGCGGCAATTGGCTTGGCAAATGACTGGTCCAGTGAAGGGATAGGCTTCAGCAAGAGAATGTCACTTTTTCTTTTGAGACTAGCCAATGAGACTTCTTCAGGATTAGGCTCATATCCGAGACCGAAAGTATATTTCTGACCAGGCAACTGAATCGGCTCTGTTATTCCATTAAGATTCACTCCGAGACCTCGTCCAGGCTCAAAACCGTTCTTCAACATCTCCTAATCCACCATCATAAGCACATGTGGCAATTTTACCCTTTCAGCTCGAGTAGCACACATAATTTCCTTAGTATGGTAAAAGGATCCCTCCATCTTTTCCACACTTTCAATAACAGGGACTGAGTCATCGGGGTAGATCGAATTATTGCATTCTCGAACCATAATTTCATGATTATTCCAGACAAATTTTAAGGTCTGATGCAAGGTGGAAGGGACTGCACCAGCCATGTGGATCCATGGCCTTCCTAACAGCAAGTTGTAACTAGCAGATATGTCCAGCACCTAAAACTCCACGATGAACTCCACAGGTTCAATTTGCAATGCCAAGTCAACCTCTCCAATGACTCCCCTTTGAGTCCCATCAAAACCTCTAATCTTCACGTGACTTTCACGAATTTTCCCAACGTTAATTCTTAAAGCTCGGAGCGTAGTGAAAGGACATATATTAACGGCTGAGCCGTTATCAATCAAAACCTTAGAAATGAATTTATCCCTGCACTTGACGGTAATATTCAACACTCTGTTGTGCCCCAAACCTTCAGGCGGCAGCTCATCATCATGAAAAGAGACTTTGTGGGCCTCTAGAATTTGTCCAACCATAGCTAAAAAGCTCTCACTAGTGGTCTCAGATGGCACATGAGCCTCACTAAGTACCTTCACCAAAGCACTCTTGTGAGTGGCAGAATTCATCAACAATGATAATAAGGAAATTTAGGCGGGCGTTTTCTTCAGTTGTTCAACAACAGAATACTCCTTAGTTGGCATTTTCTTCCAAAATTCCTCTACTTCAGCCTCTGTCACCACTTTCTTTGGATTGTTTTCCTTGCTTAATATTCCTCGTGTTATATCCTCTAGGGCGTAACACCACCTAGACCTTTTCATTCCTGCAACAGCAGTTTCTACAACCAACTTTCCCTTTCCTTTACTCCTCGTGCCAGTCTGGTAATCCCAAGGGACAACCTTGGTGTCAAAATAAGGTGCTTGAGCGAATGACGTTGTGATCCTGGGTTTGGGAAGGACTACCTCCACTTCAATTGGCGTCTTCACTTGTACAATAATTATGGGAGAAACAAAGGCTGATGATGCGACCTTTTCCTCATTTTTGACCGACACAATGGTCCCTTCCAAATTGCATTCTTCATTAATGGTGATCATGTTCACATTAGCATTATCATGATTTGGCAGAGGATTGTTGCTTACATTAGGGGGAGCCCCTTTAAGTTGAATGACTCCTTCTTTGATCAGCGCCTCAATCTTGTCTTTAAGAGCAAAACAATTTTCAGTGTCGTGTCCGGCAACTCCAGAGTGAAACACACAATGCTTAGTCTCATCATACCATCCAGGAAGGGGGTTGGGAATCCTACCTTGGATTGGTTGGAGTAGCCCCGCAGTTATCAACCTTTCATATAGTTGGGTCAAAGGTTTGGCTAGGGCTGTATAGGTTTTGGCTGGCTTTTTCTTAAAGTTCGGGCGAGGCCTAGGTGCATTTGGCGGATGAATTTGTGGCTGGTACTGGGTTTGAGGCTGATAGGTGGGTTGATATTGTGACGGATTCTTGTATGAAGGTGCTCGAGGTGGATAATATGTGGGTTGTGTGTGGTAAACCATATAAAGGGTGGGTGAAGGTTGATAGTACGGCTGAGGAGCTTGAGTGTATTGGCTATGGTATGAAGGTTGGGATAATGGATTTAGGTAGGTTAACATCTAGTTTGGCCTACATTCCTGAATGGTCATGACAGCGGACACTCTATCCCTCTTCTTCTTAATTGCTCCCCCAAATGAATCTGATTGAATTGTCTTACTTGTTGCTTGCAAGGCTGCCAAATTTGTGATTCTCCCAGTTTTGATGCCTTCTTCTACAAACTCTCCCATCCTAACGACTTCATAAAACTTTTTCCCCATCATGATCAACATCCTTTCATAGTACGTCACATCCTTTTGAGACTGTATAAAGAGAGAGGTCATCTCACTTTCCGCCATCGGAGGTTGGATTTTTGCGGCTTCTGCTCTCCATTGCATAGCATATTCTCTAAAAGATTTTGTTAACTTTCTTTCCAGCTTCATCAAATAGAACCTATCCGGGATGACCTCAGTGTTAAATTTGAACCTCTCCATGAATTCTTGCGCCATTGCACCCCAACTACGCCATTTCTGTGGATCTTGGCTTGTGTACCAATCAAGGGCTTCTCCCGTCAAGCTCCTTATAAAAAGCTTCATCCTGATGGCCTCATCTCTACCTACTCCAACTAGTTTATCGCAGTATGACCTTAAGTGGGCATGAGGATTTCCTTTTCCATCAAACATATCAAATTTCGACACCTTATATCCTACAGGCAACTCGATATCTGGATGAACACAGATCCTCATACTCAAGCCCTTCATATCCCTTATGGACCTGGATGCTTTTGAATGCGTCCTTTAGATTACGGATCTCCCTTGCCATATTCTCGTCTATCTTAGGCCCTGCTTCTTTCTCCATCTCCTCATATGGATCGACTTCTGAATGAGGCATAATTGGATTCGGGGTAGTGAAAGGTTGCGGTGCTGCTACATATACCGGTGGCACATACTGCGTGCTAGGAATAGCAATGTGTGCCGCCGATATGTATTGGCTCATTTGGTGATTTTGGGTGAATGGGGCAGTTTGAACAAGTGGAGGTTGAGGAATCTCTGGAGTAGTGAAGGGCAATGGGTTGGCTTGTTGGGGGTTGGATTATTGTAGGTTGTTGGTTGGGTTGGCAACATTCGTGTTGGCTTTGTGGGGTGAAGAGTTTGGTGGAAAGTGTTGAGGAGCGGTCGAGTTAACATAGGGAAAAGTTGGTGGGATAGTTGCATTCGTTTTCTGTTCAGGAAGTGGCGTGCTTAGGCTAATGGAAAGATTCGTGAGATTCCAAATTCGATCAATTTCGCTTTGCATGTTGGCCATTTGCTGCATCATATAAGCAATGTGTTCATCATGAAGGGTTGCATTTTCTCCCCCCGAAGTCTCAGGCTCGTCGCTCGGAATAGTGATAATCCCTAAACCAGCCTGACCGGATGTAGTTGAATCATTCATATTGGCGGATGCTCATGCTTTTGATCTTATAAAGTATGGATGATTCGCTAGTTCATAGTCAACACGAATCAACCTATGGGGAAAAAACCTTTAAAACAGAAGAAACATCAATTAGTTTCTGGTCGTAATGCTTTAATAGTAAAAATAATATTGGTAGTTAAAGTAATGCTGAAAACCAATAACAAATAAATTATGTAGCAAGAAACAAATTAAATAGTCATAGAGCGTCCTAATATGCAAGGGACCTTTTTTATTGCCAAAGGTAGGCCTAAACGCCACATATGTGAGATTATGATAAATTGATTCAAGCTTTTAATTATGGACAACATTTGAGTTTGGAGTTAGGTAATAAAACAAAATAGACAACTTCATTGAAATATTACATTTAAACCATTACATTGATTCCAACAACGACAACTTTCATAAGGAAAATATAGAACAACAAAAGGAAAATCCTAGTCGCTAGATCAAATCTTCATGCTTCTCTGTGGTTGTGCTCCAAAGACCCAGGGATGATTTGTGCCCACATTTCAGGTGTGACGATGAGGTTGTTAAACAGATGACTACGCACCCACTTGTCTTCGCTCAAATCCTCGAAACCTGATGCATGTCCTTGAGGACTAAGGCATACGTAATACTCGGAAGTGCAATGTGATTGTTCATTAAGCACTTTTATTTTCACCAGATTTTTCCATGCTTGAAGCAATTCCTTTGCTCTAGGAATCTCCAGGTTTACCCCAAACTCAATCTCCGATTTACCCATGTGTGAGCGAAGTGGAACCACTTAAGGACGCCCAAATTGTCGAAGCACTCATACGGGAGCATACGGTTGGAGACCCCTTAACCCAATGAGCTCAATATAGTACAGTTCTTGCCCCCTTATGACAGCAGCAGGAGGTGATAACCATGAATTTCTCCATTGAATTAGATTAGCAGTAAGTGCCTTCATGTATCTATACCAATTCTCCGTACCAATTGGAGACGCAAACCTCGCCATTCTTTGGTGATGACTGTCGATCTTGTTCGGTCTTCGCAAGAGTATGTCAACCATAGCAGGACATTTGTAGAAGTGTTCCACGGCCCAGAGTTGGAGGAGGAGGTTGCAACCTTCAAAGAACCTTCTCCCTCTAGCACATTTGGATAATGCCCTTGACATTAACATTGTCAACCCCTTGGAAAAGTGCTCGGATCACAGAGCCGATGTAAGTATCTATTTTTCCATGTTCCTTTGGAAAAACTAGAATACCTAGCAAAGTAATGGCAAAAGCGACAGGGCGCTTCTTCGTCCAATTTCTAGCAGAGCAAGAAAATTCCTTGTGAAAAACTTCATACCCATTTTTGCGGCCAAACCGCTCATACAAGTAATCCAAGGAGACCCATTCACGATCAAGGCATGCAAGCTTAAGGTTGTTTCTAAGTCCAAGGTGATGCAAAAATTTATTTCCTAATTGCCTGCGTGGTAGAATCATACCCTTTCCTTGATACTTTAAGTCGGTAAATCCACCGATTACTTCTATTGTGGGAGTTAACTCAAAGTCCTTAAACCTAAACACAACTCTGTCAGGATCCCAAAACTCGATCAATGCCTTAATCACATGTCTATCTGGAGAGATGTAAATCAATGAAGTCAGAAAACCCAAGCATCTCCTGATTTCCTGTCCGTGCTCCATCTTGATGTTCTCCCACCATTTTCTTAATTTGTGTGGCACACCCACAACCATTTGGGTATTGGCGAAACTTGGCGGATTCTCCATTCTATCAACCTAAGACAACAAAAACAAAAAAAAAACAAAAAAATGTCAAACTCAATTTGGTCAAATTTTAGCTTGGATCAGTTTATCATTATCACATTGCACATAACATGAGTGATTGTCTTTGGGTCAAGAAACCCATTTGACATAAAGGCATTTTGCTAAATATGTGGAATGACACCAAGGGTCAAACCACCTAGGGCTTATATATGCATGACCTAACTCAAGGGTGGTTAACGCTCTATCCTAAGTTTTCTAAGATTTGGATAGACTCCGACTCAAGATTTTCCTATATGGGAAGGCACGTGATCATACGGTAGTAAAACTATCCGCTCACCCCACGTATGCACCGACCCTCTAAACATGATGTTTGAAAGAATTTCGGAGAAGTGCAAAGCACAACTAGCGTGTACAAGTGTGTGAAAGTGTCAATTTTACAGATGGATGAAGTATGAACGGAATGCCAGTTAAGAAAAACAATAACACGTAGTGTTTTCAAATAAATAAGGAACCCAAGTTTGGATTTAGCTTGTGTCCTTTCGAACAAAGCAGTATAAATATCATAAAGTAATAGAAAAGAATAGATAGCAAGTAGAAAATAATATAAAACAAGTAATAGACAAGAATAAACAAACATCCCCAAATATTATCTCGAACTAAATATCTCAAGGTCAAAACCTAAAGGTGTAGTCCCCAGCGGAGTCATCATCCTATCGCGCCTTATTTTGAACTGGCCAAAATATAGTTCGCAACATCTGGCTCTTCTACCTGGTTAAAAAATGAATTCGGAGTCGCCACCTAATTTTTAAGAAAAATTATTAGAAAAACCATTTGAAAGAAAAAAAATTAAATAAACAACGAACTCTGTTTTAGTCTGCGAAAATCATTGAAAATCTGGGTAAGAGTTTTATTTACTCTAAGGGGAAGGTGTTATACATGCCTCGGAGCCTATCCGAAAATAGTCCTTAAATTTAGTCTAAGATATGCTAGGGGATAGTTATTCAATTATTATATGCTAAAAGAAAGTGTTAAAATAACTGATAAAAATGAGGCTAAAATGATTTAAATTATATATATATGAGATATACAAAATATTCATGTGATATACATGAAATATACGAGGGGGGTGTATAGGATATACATATATTAATAAATAATGTAATAAACTAATATGCAACGTATATGACCATATACATGAGGAAAATATGTTATGAGTGTGTGTTGAAGCAAAATGATATACATATATATACGATATGGGGTTAACCCGGGGAATCGGCAGAAAGAGATGGGTCGGATACTGGAATCTGCCCAAATGATTGTTCTAGAATGGCTATTCCTCACAATTGCTCCTTGTGATGCAGCGGAACCATGGCAATTAGGATCTCAACTTGAAAGTAAGTAGTTGTAAATAGATATTCGTATACGATTAATGATAAAATATGCACATGTAAGTAGAATAGTAAATGTAGTATACAATATATATATATATATAT
>JACEIK010006620.1:52263-63966 GCA_018107945.1 Datura stramonium | reverse complement strand
CTTTCCTACAATTTACATGAGAATGCACACACATTGTTGGATAAACAAGGCAAAAGTTATGCATTTGAGTATCAATTTGGCATATAAATATGCCCCTGATCAGCTATCAACTTTATCGTCTGAAGGTAAGAAATAAACCTACCTTTTTGCATAGCTGTGCGGCCCTTCCACTCTCGTACTGCCTCCCCTAGAAAGTGGAATCGGACCGTCTTGGTCCAACATTCTACGTTGGCATAGCGTGGCACCAACCAATCCATACCCATAATGGCATCGAAATCAATCATCTCCAATTCTACCAGATCTACTATGGTCTGACGATCGCAACCTCTACCGTACACCCTCGATAAACCCTTCTGGCTATAATAGAGTCATCGACAGGTGTAGATACTAAAAAGGGCTTCTGAAGCAATTCTGGTGCAACACTAAACTTTTGAGCCACAAATAGGGTAACGTAGGACAAAGTAGACCCTGGATCAATCAATACATAAGCAGGGTATGAGAAAATAGTAATCAAACCTGTTACCATATCTGGAGACGCCTCTGAGTCCTGCCTCCTTGGTAATGTATAGGTACGGCTTGGGCCCGTACCTGAACTAGAGGCCCCTGACTGCTGGAGCTCGCGGCCCTGCTGATGCCCTGTCTTGATTATCTCGGCTACCCTGACCTCTGGCTGGATAGTCTCTCATCACATGACCCTCCTGCCCACATATATAACACCCTGTGGAGCCATATCTGCAAGCTCCAGTATGGGGTCGACTGCAAATAGGGCAAGGTGGGGGTGTGTATCTGCTCTGCTCTGCCCTCCTCTGCTAAGGTGAATCTACCATTAGAGAACTGTCGCCGGACTCTGACTGTCCTCGGCGAATGAATCTACCCCTTTGTTGTTGTGATGGAGGTGGGGGTCTAGGTGGCCTATCTGATAACCGTGGCCTATGCCCTCTCCGGATCTCCCCTTGAATCTCATCTAATCTATCTCTGCGGCGTTGTTCCTGGTTTATTCGTCTGCTATCCTGATACCGTTGTCTAAGGCCCTCAATAGTTTGGGCAAAAGCCTGCACCCGAGCGATATCCATATCTTCCCACAGTGTAGCTGTCATGCATGCCTCAATGTATTCTGGGTTTAGACCCATAATAAATCGGTGGACTCTAGATGGCATGGTGTCCACAAAAGTTGGAGCATAGCGGGCCAAGGAATCGAACTGTAGGGCGTATTCCTGTACACTCCTAGCCCCCTGCACCAAGTGTAAAAACTGGTCCATACGGGCCTTCCGGATCTCCCGTGGCAAATAACGGTTCAGGAAAGCCTCTGAACAGATGGACCAGGTCGGAGGGGCAACATCCCTCCCTCGAGACCTTTCCCAGCTCTCGTACCACAACACAAAAATATCACGCAACCGGAATACTGCTGACTCAACTGATTCTGTAGGTGTTACATGCATGACCCGGAAGATTCTCTGCATCTGGTCTAGGAAGTCCTGGGGGTCCTCTGCCTGATCCGACCCTTTGAACTGCGGGGGACCTTTTGCAAAAAATTCTCGAACCCTCGAACTGCCAGGCCCACCTAATGACTCTGCTGTTACTGGTGGCACGGTCTGGCGCTGAGTAGCCATCATTTGTGCCAACATAACTACTGCACTTCAAATTTCCTGGTCGGATGGTGTAGGTACAGGAACTGTCAGAGGCGGTATCGTTCCAATGGGCTCCTGGTGAGGTGGGGACCGCTGAGAAGGTCGTGATGATGCCTCTGTATCGCCCTCAGATCGGGCTGATTCTAGATGAAGCTGAGGCATCCTGCTGTTGCCTTCTCCTGTTGCGGTATGTAGTCTCCTGCCTGTGGCAGGGTGTCGCTGGTCTACCATTTTATCTGTAAACAAAGAGTACGATAAGTTTTAGGGATTCAACCCTATACTATACTGCTCTATGGCACGACTGAATATGAAGGAAGAGTAACCACCCTATTATGACTTGCAGCCTCTGCCTATAGTATGTGGTGCACAACATATCCATAGACAAGACTCTACTTTGCACGGCTTGCAGACTCCTTGGGACACGACCTGCTCTGATACCAAGTTTTTCATGCCCCACCTTGGGGGGTATGACTAGCACCTGGTGCCCTATTAGGACATGAACTGCTAGACTGCTGAACCTAAGCACTTCTGGTGTCTGACTGGCTCTAACTCTGATTCATGGAATCAACGGGCTATATAACGGCTGTAAATACAGCCCCCAACTGGCTAGGCCTATAGCCACCTGTACAACCACAACAGCTAACCAGAACCATATCAACATAAGGGAACCTATGCGGGCCGACAAGGCCACCATGCAGACTAATTTTCACAGAGAATCTGAATCAGAAGCTAAACTACTCTGTGACCGGCAAGGTCACCAACTATTAACTGAATAAGGCCCCACACGACCAACATAAGCAACTAAAACATACACACGGCCTCACACGACCGGTACAGCTAACTACAGGGAATACACAATCTGCAAGCCTCTAAGAATAATGATAATATGGCCGGGACAGGGCCACGACCTACCCATACTGTACAACAAAAGAAAAGAAATAAACCTCTAGCTATCTAGCTTCGGATGACAGGAGCTGATGAATCTATGTGCTTGCTGGAATCATGAGGGATAGACTCCTCGTCTATGAGTACCTGCAGGCAAGTAATGCAGCGCCCCCAAACGGGCGTCAGTACCACTGATACCGAGTATGCAAAACAAACTAAACATAACTGAAGATAAACAGTAATACTGATAGTTACTGAAATGACAGAGGATAGCTAAAACTGTCTGGGATAGCAGAATATGTACTGAGCTTAACTGTACTGGAAGGAAGATAAGAATCATACCTATCGATGCGGCGTCCTGCTATTTATCAACTTAATAAGTGACATATAAGTACATATATACCGTAAAGGAACCTATACCAGCCCCTATAAGCCGGAAGGTGCCAATCAACACGCAATCTATATACCCCTACCCAGGTCAAACCATCAAAAAATAAAGTCACTCCACTCGCCTACTAACTACGAGCACCTTTACCGGCCCCCTGGGTATGCAACTTGGGCTCTCTGGGCCCCCTGACTATAACTGTATCTGAGTCCGGAGGACTCTTGTTACTTTATCTGATATCTGTATCTGTATCTTAATTTGTGCCCTGGGCGCAAGCGCTCGACAGGGTATACTGTAATGCTGATCAGCCTGCTATGGGGAATGCTGCATCCCATCTTCGTCCTACTGCGGACGNAATGCTGCATCCCATCTTCGTCCTACTGCGGACGGCATGCCACTCCTTGGAGTGACATATCCTCACCCTCTGGCGGGCGAGTCGACACAACTATTAACCCTAGGGCGGCAAGGAAGCTCTAAGGGTGCCCACATATCCCAAAAAAGTCTCAACAAGCAAAAGTAATCACATATGACATGTATATTAAAAATCTGAAAGTACTATCCATGTTCTGATATTCTATTCTGATTCTTTGTCTGGATCAAAAAGAATCTGGTACTGAGTCTGAAATGATATTTCGCTGTTTAATACTGATTTACTTACTATTATTCTGAATATGACATAATAATGCAACCATTCATAATACTCGATTTCTAGAACTTCCTTCTGGAATTTATTCTATTTTACTATACTGGAATTATTAACTTGCCGAAGAAACTGGCTTTACATACCTCAGTTGTCGGCTTTCCGGCTAACTTGCGTAACTCAACCAATATTTAGCTATTTCTTCCAACTATATTCACATTCATAGCAATTAGAACTAAATTCATCAATATTTTGGAAGAAAATAATACTTTGAATATATATATAGCCCAAACTTTGACTTATCAAAAAACGGCCGAAAACTCGCTATTTCTCAGGAGTCCAGGAAGGAGAAATACTCACTTTAGGGATAGGAGTATATTGACACTAATTTGGAGCAATTCCACTTACCTTATCTTAGCAAGACAGTTCACCAACCGAATTTCATGAAACTAAACCCGTAGGAATGCTCCTCGCTGCTTAATACCTCACTACCCAAGGTTATACCGAGTTTGGACCGCATATAATGGCGTAATCAGAAGCAAATTCCTTCAAAATCCTCGTTCCCTCTGTATTCCTTCGTCCTCTCTGTTATTCTCTGGAAATTTATGAGAATTTCCTGAAAAAAACGAAGTGGAGGCTTTATATTATGGGCCTGGACACCCCCCCTCCGTGGCACGGCGCATCGCGGAGGGCTCCCTCCGTGGAACGCTGCCATCGCGGAGGGGGTCTGCCCGGCCTCCTCCTGTGATGGTTTGGTGCGACACTTGTCCGGTCTTCCCCCGGGCCTTTTTCTAGCATGTATGGAATTCTAAAACTCTTAACCAACATGCGAGTAGGCCATCTACATGTCAAGAATTTATGGGGTGTAACAATTTCATATACTTGAACCATTGTGCATTGTAGCAATGCATGATTGTTAGGCCTTAACTCTAGATGCTTCTTATTATTGGGTCCCGAGTATTTTGTGATCATCACTTAGATTTAGTTTAAATAATTGAATATCTACAATCAACACTTGTGAAATTTAACATAGCATTTGAACTTGAATATTTACTGAAGTAGTCCAGCCCCTGTGGGTTCGACATCCGGCTCTTAAAAGAGCCATTGTATTACTTGTAGCACCGCATATGCTTGCGTGTGCACTGGAGCGCAACAAGTTTTTGGTGCCGTTGCCGAGGACTGGTGAAATTGGTGAATCTCTAGTTTTTGTGTGAATATTATTTTCTTAAGTGTTGAAAAACTTGGTCTTAGTCTATTCTATCGCAGGTAACAGTTGTCCTTGCAAAACTGGCAAGGAATAGAGAGCTGGTGAAATCTTTGTTAGAGCTTGAACTCCAATTGAATTTGCTCCGGAGTGAAGATCTAGAGCGGAAGTTGAAATGCTTACAGGAGCAGATATGACAGAATCTGCCAGTTGGGCATATAGAGTTGTTTCCTGAGCAAATTGTAGCCCGACCAGTTCGTGAAGTGGCAATCCCACTAGCGAAAAATGTGACCTCCAGTATTTGCAAACCAGAGCTGGAGGAAACTTTGAGCTTAAATAGAACATGGTGTAGCTATTACATTCTAGTGGCCAATTCACTTGAATAACGCATGAGGACCCACAGCAACACATACAGAACTTCTTGGAGATCAATGACACTTTCGTCCCAACAGGAGTGTCAACTGATTATGTCTGACTTACCCTCTTCCGATTTTCAGTTTTAGGAGAGGCGAAAAGGTGGTTGAAGGCAGAGACACCAAATTCCATTACTTCTTGGGATGATCAACCAAGGAAGTTTCTCAATAGATTCTTCCCATCAAGAAAGAATGCCAAGATCAGAAGTGAAGTCTTAAGTTTCAAGCAGTGGCCTGAGGAGAATTTATACTTGGCTGGGAGAGGTTCAAGTCATTGCTAAGGGATTTCCCCCATCACCAGCAGTCCAATGAGGTGTTATCCCACACCTTTGTGGAGAGTCTAGTCCCACATACGAAAATCTTTCTACAGTCTGCATCAGGCGGGCAAGCACTGGAGAAGACATATGATAAGTTGTACACTCTATTGAACAAAATTGCTCAAGGGAATCCAGAGTGGCACAATGAATCATCCAGAGGGGTAGGAAAGAGAGCGGTAGGAATGATTGAGGTAGATAGTGTCAATACCTTCGCAGCACAATTAGCGTCACTATAGCATCATATGATGACTCAATTTAGCAAATTGAGTATGAACTAGCTAGAGGGACAGGTTAATGCAATTCAGCCAGCTCCTAGCTGGTGTGAAAATTTTGGAAACAAAGGGCATAGTGCAGACTTTTGCGAGGCTAATCCAAAGTCAGTCAATTTTGTAGGAAATGTGAAGGGGAACAATCAGAGTTACGAGAAAACCTCCAACAAAAACTGGCAGAGTCACCCAAATTTCTCTTGGGGTGGCAATCAGAGCTACCAGCAGCAGTACAGGCAGAACAATAGCCAATGCAGCAGTAGCAACATTGAGGAGATGTTTCAAAATATCATGGCCACTCAGACCTGGTTGACAGAAAATTAGGCGAGGATAACTTCAGACTTGAAAAATCAGTAGATGGCCACCAGAAACTTAGAAAAGCAGATGGGTCAGTTGGCAGCTGCTCAACATACCAGACCTTAGGGAGGGTTACCTAGTGACATAGATACAAATCCCTGATAGGTCAATGCCATCAGGCTGAGGAGTGGCAAGTAGTTGGCTGATGCACTACCAAAAGAGAAGAGAAATGAGGTACAACCAGAGCTAGTCGGATAGGGTCCATCAGCTGATAGAGAAGATAATCAGAGGGCTGCAAAAAACAATTCACAACCATCATTGCAGCAATCACAGAGACCACTACCACCATTCCCCAAAGGCTCAAGAAGAGCAAGGAGGAAGAATGTTTAAAGAAGTTCTTTGATATTTTCAAAGAACTTCACATCAATTTGCCTTTACTTGATGTCTTGCAGGGTATGCCAAAGTACGCCAAGTACTTAAAAGATGTGGTGGCCAACAAAGTGAGGCTGCTGGATGTCCAAATAGTGGCACTTACTGAGGAGTGTAGCTACAGGGTAATGAGCAAGATGCCGAAAAAGCTCAAGGACCTAGGGAGTTTCACCCTCCCCGTACAAATTGGTGAAGCTGAAATCATAAGGGCTCTGTGTGACTTAGGGGAAACAGTAAATTTAATACCCCTATATCTATTTAACACCCTGGGATTGGGAAAGTCGAGGCCTACAAGAGTAATGCTGCAATTGGCAAACAAGTCAACAGTGGCACCAGAGGGAATTTTTGAGGATCTTCTCTTCAAAGTAGGTAAATTCATTATACCTATTGACTTCATCATTATTGATTTTAAAGTTGATGATAAGGTACCCCTGCTCCTGGGATGACCATGCTTGGAAACTAAAGGAGCTATCATTAATGTGAGAGCAGGTACCCTTAAAATGAGGGTCAATGATGAAGAAGCGCTCTTCAGAGTCTATCAGGATATCAACCCACCCACACATTATAGAGATTTTTGTAAGATCAGTGTGGTGTTTGATGCTAAGTGTGGGGTGGTATATTCCATGGGTCCATAATTGTAGGACATGTTGACACATCATCCCGAGTCTAATAGAGGGCAGAAATTGAAAAAGATGATGGAATACAAGAGGGATAGGGTGGAGGTTATTCCCTCCAAAAACAAAAAGAGGAGGAGATAGTTCCTGAAAGGGAACACTTGTTTAAGAATATCCTGAAAAGGATAGTACACGTCGTACCACGGAGTAAAATAAGGTGCTGTTTGGGAGGCAACCCAAGAGCACCACAGGTGTAATTTCTTTTCAGTTTGTTTTGTATTTTGTTTATTTTCACTTTTTATTTTTGTTATGGTGACTTAAGCACAGATTGAGGGGAGTATGAGTACCCTTAGAAGAGGAAGCTAAGGAGCATGACAAAAGATGAGTGTGGGGTCGAGGACCCAAGTGTTCAAAGATAGAGAAAAACATGTTGTTAGCTAGGCCTAGAGGCCTCAGGAAGTATCTCTCACCCTTGTTTTAATTTTAAATGATTCTTTGGGGACATAACATAAACTAAGTGTAGGGTGAGGGGTAATTTTAAATTTTTTGCTAAGTGATTTTTGGTTAATTTGGTGCTTGGTATAATATTGTTTGATGAAAAATTGGAGTTTAGCACATTTCACCCATGCTTTGATTTTTTTTTCGGTTCTTTTCAAAAGGGGAGCACTTTGAACTGAGTGAAATAAAAATTTTCTTTGTCTATACATAATGGTGTTATTCATAGTTAGGGACTTTTCCCGACGATGGATTAATAAAAACCATATTGAGGGAAAATGAGTCAATAGGTGTTAGGTTTGAACCCTTAGAAGATTGATAGCTTGATGTTCTTGTTGAGTTCCATACATGACTGCAAGATGCAAGTGTTTCGATTTGAAGCATGTTTAGTAGTTGTATAACTTTATTTAAGACACCTAAGCTCTGGAATATGACTCTGTATGCTTGAAAGCTTAATTCTAAATTCTTGTGATTTGAGTTAAGAGTCTATTGAATCTATCTTGAATTGAGCATGTGCACTAGAGTATAAGGTTTTTGAATATTTCATGCTATTGTGTAGTTTATAGAACTTGGTTGCTGTGTATACAAAATGAAATGAGAGATGTTAATTGTAGGAGATGATTGAGGCATTTCTTTGAATGAGCCTAATTCTTATCCCATGCTTTACCTACAGTGAATTTCTAATCTTAGTTAGCCCCATTGAGCTTTAAGCCTATTCTTTACTAGCTGTAATAAAAGCTTATCCCCTTCTTCAAAAGCCTTAAATTTGATCCAGAACTCCTAAGCATTTAATTGAAAAATGTAAAAGAGTAAAGGAGTGAGAATCGTGAAAAAGAAGGAAAATAATGGTTGTGGGAGTTGAAGAAGAGACTAGAGGTGCACTTTTTTTAAAATGCATAAGTATTTGTAGGGAGTTAGAGAACAAAAGAGCGAAACAAATTGCTTAAGTACTCCTTACTAATAGCCTAAGTGTGCCTAATCCAATGGGGAAACAAAAAGGAAATTGGGAGTTGAAAAGAATACAGTGAAGTAAGAGAAGAGATGTCTGTAATGAGAGTGTGATGTATTGAAAGCGCTTAGGAAAGATAGTCACTATTACTCGCCAGAAAAGTACCTACCCGTCCCTTAGCTTACATTACAACCCAATACGTCCTACTTGATCTTACTTTAAGAGATTCCTAAATTAGCAGAGTAAAATACTAAAGGCAAGCTTATGGGTCAATACATGTTGCATCTGAATTCCTCGTGAGAGTGAGCGTAAGTCCTATTTATATACATATGTTTATGTAATTTGAAAACATAATAATGAAAATGGGTATTTCTCGTGTTGTGAGGGAACATGTTTGAGGAAGAATAAAATTCATGTCGGATTTCTTGATTGGTTAAATTGCATGAATTTACTTAGTTGAGAGTCGATTCTTGAGGTGAGGAAGTCTTAACTTAGTTGTATATGATTTCAGTGGTTATATATTGCATGCTCTATCTTAAACTTGCTATCTGAGACAATCGTTATAGCTTTAGCTTGAGTTGTGTTACCTAAATTTGTTATGTGTGAGTCATTCGTGTGCATGAGATGTAATAGAGTTGTTCGAGGACAAACAAGGCTTTAAGTATGGGGTAGTGATCTTGGGAATATTTATGTGCCCAAGTGTTATTTTATAACTTAGTTTTAGTCATGTTTTGTTAATTTAATTGATTACATTCTCATGTGATTTTGTATAATTGTGTGCATGAACTAACCAGTATGATTAGCCCTTGTTTAAAGGTGAAAAATGTTAAATATGGGCTAAAAATGCCGATGAACGATCAAGGATGAACTTTGGATTGAGTTGGAATGACAATTGCACAAAATGGCATGAAGAAACAGTCTGCCGCACAGCCCATCGTGCCATGCCGGCTGACCTGCGTGACAAGCACCGTGTCACACTCGTGCGAGTGCGCGCGAGGGAAAGCATAGAAGCAACTGCGCACTTCTGTTCCGTGCCATNCATAGAAGCAACTGCGCACTTCTGTTCCGTGCCATGCTGGGCATCCTGCGACAGGCAGTGTGCCATGCCTGCCCAGTAGCGCGATGGCATCTGTGCCACGCCCAACCAATGCGCCCATGCCATGCCGATGTCCAATATTCCAGTGAGCTACTGCGTAGCTCCGTGTCACACCAAGGAATTGCCGTGATAGGGTGGAACAGAACTGGTCCACACATGGACAATTTGTGAAAATTCCCACTTACTATAAATTGAACACTTGGTTATATTTTGCATTTATCATGAAATATTTTTGGAGAAACAGAAAGGAGTAGAGGGAGAACGAAAGAAAATCTACCTAGGGTACAAAAACTTTCATTCTCTTTTACCATTCTTGTAAGCACTTTACTTCTAACATGTTTTTGAGTAATTTTATGCACATGTGTGGCTAAAACCCTTCTTCTAGGGTTGAGGCCACATGATATGAATGTAATTGCTTGATTTTCATCTTTGGTTTGAGTTTTAGTTGTTGTTTTGTCTTGCATTCTTAATTATTGTTGTTTTTATGCTTGATCACCATGAAAATGAACTTGTTAATCCTAGGAAAAAGCTTGAGAGAGTAACCCTAGGTTAGAGCGAAATAATGCAGGGAGCAAGTTCTTATGTTTACGATAGGATTTGCGGTTAAGATAGAAATTATACAAAATTTGCATTGCTTGTTTAATTAAATGGGACGATAGCTAGAAACCGACTTAGAATTGTCACATCACTGCTCATAGAAGTAGTTGTGAAGCTAAGTTAGGTTAACTGATTAGAGGTACGGAAGTCCATAATCAAGGGCATAAACCCTGTAAACCATATCCATAGAGTTAAAATGCTCACGAATTAGGACGTTACATCCCTGCTCAATGGTGTAGGTGTGAGACTAGTTCGTTGTGTTTAGAGGCTCAAGTGACCATGAACACTGCATATTAGCTATGTGAGACAACAACTGAATTTCATATACTTGAACCATTGTGAATTGTAGCAATGCATGATTGTCAATCCTTAACTCTAGATGCTTATTATATTAGATCCCGAGTATTTTATCATCACTCAGATTTAGTTTAAACAATCAAAATCTCTACAATCAACACTTCTGAAATTTAACATAGCACTTGAACTAGAATATTTACTTAAGTAGTCCAGTCCTTATGGGTTCGACATCTGGCTCTTAAAAGAGCCACTGTATTACTTGTACGACCGTGTAAGCTTGCGCGTGCGCTGGAGAGCAACACTAAGAATACACAATATGATAATGTAGTATTTTTTTTGGAAACTTAAAACATGGAATTAAAGGGTATTTATAATAGTACATTAAGACTTCGTTGTTCCTTCATGGATTTGAATTGGGTTTTGCAGCTTCAGTTTCTAGTTGAACTAGGATTTTCCATGTCTGGACGGCTGGACAGAGCCATGTGCCACGCCCCTCCTTGTGCAGCCTTGATGGTACGCCATGCCTCTAGTTGCCTTGGATTTCCTGCTCGTCACACAGGCCATGGCACAGGCGTGCCTACGCGATGCCAACTTCTATCACTTCGATCCGTCAACCTAGTTTTGCCATTCTTGCACTTTTAAGCTACATTTAGGCCCAAGTTCATCACTTTTATACCGGAAAGCATCTCATCATGTGTATTAACTCTTTTTCACAAATATATCATAAAAACATGCAAACACACACAATATATTCTCAAAACATAGTAAAGTATGGGCAAAATATGGCTAAGAAACACATAAATTCACCATTGATCAATATACATACTTAAAGTTCGAGAGGATTTAGGTGAAATTCATCTATGTAGGTGGAGAGACATTAGATGAATTTAATCATCAATTTTACAAAAAATTCACCAGGATAGATTACTAATAAAGCCTACTACGTTATGAGATCAAGGGGAACAAAATTCTAGTTTCGTCTCATTAATTTGATAATAACTCAATCATTGTTTACAATTACTCTTTCTTTTATTTGAAACCCCCTTTAAAAATATTTACTATTGGTTGATTTACTCATCATTAACATTTTATATCTTCTCTATTCCCTGTGGGATCGACCCAACCTAGTTGGGTTACTATATGTGTCAAGTTTTCACGTCGCCGGCATATAAATGATTTTGTCATTATTTG
>JACEIK010006620.1:31493-43794 GCA_018107945.1 Datura stramonium | reverse complement strand
TTTGGAGTGAAGACTCCCAATTATCTTTCAGCTTATGGTATGGTTTGAGTTAAAGCTTCTCATATGCATGATTTCATATTTGAGATGTATTTGATTATTGAGCTTCGTCAATAGATGATGTTGAGCTTTGTTGAATAATGATGTAGAGCATATGCATGTTCTTAAGAGTAGTGTCTAGCATCGAGTAGGCTAAGGGTCGATCATCCTACGACTTAGAACTATGCGCCAACGTAGGTTTATACTTATATATAAATATTACTTCAGCACCTCCCTTGTGAGCTATCCCGACCCTATTGGCCCATGAGCTTGATATTGATATCATGGTATCATACATAGCCCTGGCAAGGCTTTGGATGGCTCTACCCACTTGAGTGTGATAGATGGGACCACATAAGCTCTATCATGGTATATCGGTTAAAAGAAGGGTCTCCATTGTTCCTCATGATTTCAGTTATGCATATCCATTACTCATGATATTTACATATGTATGCATATTCCAAAGAAGGTTTGATTCAATGTTCAGTTTTAATTATAAATATCAGATTTTAGCTTTGAGTCAATCGATTTAGTCATGATATTATGTTATGTTATGATGAGATCATGATTTCAGAAAGAATGCATGCATGTTTACTCTCAGAATCTCAATGTTTATATTTTACATTATATATTGTCTTTAAATGATTTTACTTACTTTAGTGGTGGTACTTACCTTACATACTTGGTACATTCCATGTACTCACCGCATACTCTATACTGTATCATTTCATGATACAGGGTCGGCCCTTAGGTTTAGCCCCACTCATAGTCAGTCTTCGGAGATAGAATCATACATGTGGGTGAGTCCTCATCTTCCGAGGACTAGACAATTCAGATTTTCTATATGTACTTTCAGTTTCAACTTGTTGAGTTAGTTGGGGTCTTGCCCTATCGACTCATTATGTTTAGAGCCTTTTTAGACATATAGTTGTATTCAGCTTCAGATTGTGTATTCTGATGTTATGTTTAATCTAGACTTCCTCTATGATTATCTTGTTGATTTATTCAGTTTTATTGATTGAGTTAGATGTATGTTCATTCCATGGGTTTATTTGGAGTCTCCGGGGGCTCCTTGTCCCGTGTTACGGTCCGGGCCTCCGTTCGGGTCATGACAAAAAGTATAGATAACAATATCCCTCAAAATTTATGAAATTTTATAATAGGAAGAAATTCATAATTTACTGACAAATGAACCCTAACTGAGAATTTCAGGGGTAGAACTGATAAGCATTTCGGAAGAGTTTTGGGGCACACGGAAAGAACAATTCCCTTTTTAAATTCCCACATACCTGGAGTAGAATCCTTGAGAAGAAATCTAGAGAAACCTTGAAGAATACTGGAAGCCCTAGCTTAGCTCTGCCTGTCTGTCCGAAACTTCTACATTCTTAAAATCGTAAGTTGAGAGGAATGAAAGGGATTAAGTCGATTACCCCTTTAACTCTATCCAAAACGTGCCCAAAATGATGTATTTTAGGGTTTAAAAAGATGGAAAGTTACTAAAATGACCCTAAAAGAAAATCTGGAAAACTACCCGATGGGACCCAATGAGTGACACAACGGGTCGTTGGTCGTGACCACAACCCGTTGGAACTAGTTGTTGGTCCCTGGCCTAAATTTCATGCTCACTGGAAATTAGTGACGGGAGGGAACTGTGGAATTGGAAGAATCATTCCTTTCATGGGTGAACGTACACACAGCTTAGAGTAAGGAAATCACAAGCACGAATCATTCAAGAAGCCTAGTCTAAGAATACACATGATGTCGCATGATCTGCTGAGCCGTTATGGAAAATTCTAAGGACTGAGTTCATAGAGGTGAGCATACTAGGCAGCATGAGTTTACATACGCAATTTGTTCCACCACATGAGGCTGAGATTAATGGAATCATGTTGTAAGACTAGGATCATTGTCTGAAGTGGTTACTTATCATCCTGAAATTCTAAAAATAGGCATGAGTAGAGTATGTTGACTGATATATAGGGACAGACACCTGGATAGGATTGGATCGACATCCCATAGATACTTTTTTGGAGAATTATCTGAAAAACCGTCTGTAAGGATCCAATGGGTCATACAACAAGTCATTGGTTGTGATCGCGACCTGTTGGGATCAATCGTTGGTCCTGGGTTTGAAAGATTTTGTTTCAAGACTTCAGCCAATGAATGGAAAGGACGACTCATTAGATGGGACTAAGGGTCATTTCTTTCCCCCGTTATCACTGGAGGAAATTTTACACTTCCTAGAACTCATTCAACGGTTCAAAAGGACGGGTCGTGGTATCCTCCAACAATTCGTCGCTGGGCTAGCTACTAGTCATTCTGGCTAAACTTTTTGATTTTCTGCTGGTTTCCATTTAAAGTCCAGAATTTGGTCTTAGGACATTCCTAGACTTTGGACTTCTTCTCTAGAATAGGTTATGATCACTAACTCTTGACTTCACATTCACCTCTAAAGCTATCACTAAAGGTTTCATACTTGTAACCACTTCACACCATCTAGGAACAAGTCTTATACTAGAATGCCAACAAAAAGGATCTTATACCTTATACTAGTCTCCTGTGCCGAACAACATGCAACGATCAACATGGGAAGCTTATGACATACCTGCGACTATATCTTGAGTTATCTGCCACCTGCACTAGATGTTGTGCCCTACTGAGTTGGGCGAGCTACTGGAATGGTGGGCTGAGTCTTCCCACGCCCAGTAAAAGGGAAATTATTTATTCTATGGCCCAATTATCCATATCTAAAACATCCTTTCATACCAAGCAAACAGTTTCTAGGGTGGCTCCTTCATCATTTCTCACAAGTTGAGCGACCTGACAAGGCCGTAGAAGAGATGGTCGAGGCTCTACCTTTGCCCCGTTTGGCTGCTGGGCAATCCCTGTGTTTATGTCCCAACTTTCTGCACCAAAAGAAACTGCCTAAACCATCCAAGAATTCTCCCAAATGGTTCTTCCCATAATTCTTGCAAGCTGGGTATGTAATCCCCCTTACTCTAGGTTTGGTTGGAGCACTAGCTATTGATGGTGCTAGGGCTGATGATCTCCGGCGGGACTGGAAATGAGGTCCACCACTCATTATCTATTGGGAATACCCCAAGCCCCCTATCCTTTCTCTCTTGCTCACCTTTTCTTCTCCCTTGAGCTTTCCCTCCGCTTTTGGATCGTGAAACTCAGATGGACTCCTTTTTGTGAAGTTTTGAACCCTAGTAGCTATCGTCTCTTTGGTAAGGTTCACAGGTGCGACTGCCTATTGGTTAAGCAGAGTGGTCATGTCCCATATTAACACTCCAAGGGAAGCCCGAGCTCCGCATCCGTCACTTGCCCACTAAAGGGGCTTACTGGAGATGGTGGGGTGGGTGGATTCCCGTTACTATTTCTTCTTCCACTATCTCTTCTAGGAGGCATTGTCTAAGAATGTGTAAAGCATGAGTTAGAAGAGAAACTTTAGAGTTAACACTCTACGCATGATAAGAATAATGAAAGAAAGGAATTTTTATAAAAATGCCTTGTAGCCTACCCCTCATAAGTGTGGCGCGCTTCATACTCATGAAAAGGACTCTACGTGAAGCAGCTTTTAGACCTCCTAGGACACTCTAAACCTAGGGTTGTAATACCAAGTTTGTCAAAACCCAAGCCTACACCCTGGATATGACACGATACTAGGAGTCACAAGTGAGCCCAAGCTAACCCATGGTCTAACATTGCACTTGTAACTAAGTTAACATAAGCGGAAGCTATATAAAAATAACCATCTAAGAAAAACTATTTAAAAAAGAATAAACATAATTGTACTAAATACTAAACATATGTGTCTGAAAGCCAACTACTAACTGACGAATTGCTGGGACAAGCCCCCAGCTAACTCTAAAATTTGACTAAATAAAGAACTAACTGAAAGCAATCATCATCCTCAGAAGATGAGAACTCACCAAATAATGTTGTTGAGATCATCGGAGAGAACTGCTGATGATGCTGAGACTGAGAACCTGCGCCTGTATCATTATACGATACAGTATAGAAAGTATGTGTCAGTACTTTGAATGTACTAAGTAAGTGAGATATACAATAAGCATGGAAAATAAGCGACTGAACTGAAATAACATGAAATAACCACCTGATACTAAATACTGATAAAAGTTGAGCTATAACTGATATGGTCAATAACGACCCTGACTGATGATCATAAAAAAGTCCTGGAACTAGTGATTGAACTGGGCTAAACTGAATTGAATATAACAAAAACTGTATTGACAAGTGGGAGAGTCTATAACCGACATATAACCACGTGAGCTAAACATGGAGTTCGATGTATACTCCCCATTGATAGGACCAAATATACCTTGCCAGGTATAAAGACATGGACTGTGAGATCACTATTTGGGGCCCATTCGGGCTAATAACCTATGGTGGAAACGTAATTCTGGGAACCTGGGTGCACTGCAACCTTGTTCTTCTCAGTGCTAAGTCCTACTCCCACTAGATAGTCATAATTTGAATACTAAGCTGATAGATCAAAGTTGGGGTCCTAGACTAAGTCAGGTTTACTTATCTGGAAGTACCTTTAGAGTCTATCGGACTGGAGAACTAAAAAGTGTTGTTCTAAGACTGGCCAGAGCTGCTTATCTGGAAGCGTCGTAACCGTCTAAAGAAAAAAGTAATAACTGGAAGTGTTGGTTCTAGGACTGGTCAGAGCTGCATATCTGGAAGTGTTGTAATCGTCTAAAGAACAAACTTGTAATTGATAACTGATAACTAGGACTGGGAGGTATTACTGACACCTGAAGAAACTGACTATAGTCAAATTGATCAGCTGATGTTACTGAAGGTACTGAAACGACTAACCTTCGACTGAGACTAAATTATTTTTAACTGGCCGATAATTCACATAACATTCAAAGCATGGTAATTGTAAGAATTCAAAGAGTCAAGCAACACTTTTATTTAGAATATGTTGAAAAACTCAATTCACTGTATTCAAAGAAACTAGGGCTAAAATCACATAATTTCATGTAAGGAGATAATGACTAGAAGTATAGATAACAACAACCCTAAACACTCATGAAACTTTATAATAGGAAGAAATCCATAATTTACTAAGAAATTAACCCTAACTGAGAATTTCAAGGCTAGAACTAATAAGCATTTCAGAATAGTTTTGGGGCATACAGGAAGAACAATTCCCTTGTTGAATTCCCACATACCTGTAGTAGAATCCTTGAGAAGATATCTAGAGAAACCTTGAATAATATTGGAAGCTCTAGCTTAGCTCTACACCGTCTGTCTGAAACTTCTACATTCTGAAAATCGTAAGTTGAGAAGAATGAGAAGGATTAAGTCGATTACCCCATATTCCTGAAAAAGGTAGGCAAGCTAAGATAGCTCGGCATGCTGCACTTCAGTATGTGGAGAATGCTCGAGATGAGTTTGTCAATGTTGGGTTCAATGAAAGGGGAAATAGAGGCTGAAGATATTCCCTTTAATTCTTCGATGAGGATGAATCGGATATCAATGAAGTTGGGTCAACCGAAGCTATTATACCACCACCACTGCCTGCTAGGGAAAAATTTGACATCACTAGCACCATGATCCAATTATTGAACATGAAGGGAGTGTTAAGTGTTCACGTAGCTGATGATGCCAACCTACACTTAATAAAATTTGTTGGATTATGCAAGGTGTACCGATTGCCCGAAGTCAGCCAGGACGCTATAAGGCTAAGACTCTTCCCCTTTTCTCTGTATGGGGAGGCCACTTTTTGGTTATTAGAGTTTCCCAACGACTCCATTACCAACTGGAGGGAGCTCAAACAAGATTTTCTAGAGAGATTTTTCTCCCCCTACAAGATGCTGCAACTTAAGGATCAAATATATAATTTTTGACCACTGAAGAAGTAGGGACTCCATGAAACCTGGTTGAGGTTCAAGAAGAAGTTGACCAAGTGCCCAAACCACAAAATTCCTGATGATAGCTTGTTGGAAAATTTTCACAGATCATTGAACAACAGTACTAAAATTGTAGCATACACAGTGGCGGGAGGAGCACTGATGAGCCATACCTAGGAGCAAGCTGCCACGATTCTAGATAGGGTGATGAAGACAAACAAAGCATGACACATTCGAGAAGAGGGAGCAGCGGCTGGTACATATGTTGTTGGTATGACTGTAGACCAACAAACGAAGGAGGAAGAACATGACCAGGAATTGGCTCATAGGTGCACATCATTAGACTTGCTCATGAAGCATATCATGAGAACTGGAACTAGAAAAGTTAATTCAGTGGGGACATAGGGACAGGAACCAAGGCCCAAGCACTCAGATTCCGAAGCGGAGGCAAACTTCTTGGACAACCAGGTGGCGGATTTTTGAGACAACGCCCAAGGGTATGGACAAGACACTTGGCGCCAAGGTTCTAGAAACCAAGGTCAGAAACAATATAGAGAAAATTACAATAGGAATGGGTACAGAGACAGAAGCCAAGGTCGTGAGCACAAAGGAGAATGAAGAAGGAATGACGATTACCGCAACGACTGAGAAGGATTATACGTGCCTATGAATGCACGTGAGGGGGAGGCTGGACAATCAAAGTTGGATAGCATGATGGCTGAGATGCTAAAGAAGGTTAGATCCATATATGATCAGCTGAAAGACATCCGTGGAGATCTACCGGGCATGGGTGAGAGAGTTGAGTCAGATGCTACGACTATCAAGCAGATTGAAGAACAACTGGGGACACTATCAACATCCATGAACCCTAGGCAAAAGGGTACACTACCTAGCAACACAGTCCACAATATGAAGAATGATGATCATTGCATGGTTGTGATAACTAGAAGTGGAAAGTCCATGGTTGACCCCCCTCTGCCGGTTGTAGTTGAGCTTCAAAAGAAGAAAGAAAGCATAATCAAAGATGAGGAAGAGGTTGCTAAGAATGAGCATAATGAGGATGCTGAGTTGACTAAGGCTCCAATTGTTGAGAAGGGGCCTGAGGATAAACAAGGAGAGAAGCAATGAGCCACACAGATTTACAAGGCTATTCCACGACCACCGCCACCGTTCCCTCAAAGAATGAACAAGAAAGTGGAGAATAATAAGTTTTAGAAATTCCTGTCAATGCTAAAATAATTACCTGTAAACTTACCATTGGTCGAGGCATTATAATAGATGTCGGGATACTCCAAGTTTATGAAGGACCTTATTACAAAGAAAAGGTCTGTGAGCTATGAGCCCGTGGATAATCTACATCATTGTAGCACTATAGCTTCATGAGTCCTTGCCCAAAAGAAGGAGGATCCAGGTGCCTTCACTATTCCATGTACAATTGGTGATGTGGAGTTCGCGAGGGCACTCTATGACTTCGGAGCAATCATCAATCATACCTCCAAGGTACAACTCGTACTGTAGACCCGTGATAAATTACCGAGGATTTTTTCTTGCTTTCTTTTTCTTAGATTTGGAATTCTAACCCTTTTTCTCCACAAGTACAATGACACATAAAAGAAAAGCATCCAAAGCAACTACTTAGAGGCCATTGATAGATGAAATCTCCGAATCCAAACAAGCGGGAAACACACCTAGTGGTTCAGTGGAGGAATACCGGGTCGACATATCTGACACTGACGGGACCCGAACCACTAGGGAAAAACCTAAAGTCCAGGCCATGGAGGCCACTACCACATCTGCTGGTGCTCCCCAGTCTGAGAAGGGAGCTGAGGAAAGAGCCCAAGAGTCCAAAAGCGACTTTAATAAAGAAGAGTGGTCCGTGAGGCCCGGTTCGGTGATGGAGATAGTGAGTCCGAATCTGAGGAGGAGGCACCCAATGTCGTGTAGGAGCAGACTCTTCTTAGGGAGAATCGTACCATTCTGTGGAGAGTACCAGGAGCCTAGGAGATTGATGAACAGGGTATTGCTCTCACACCAAGAATAAACCTATGCGGAGTATTCAAGAAGAGCCACGGATCCTCACCAATACACTGAACAAGGTGGAGGAGATGAAAGGGATATGCAGCTTTTATGGGTTCGAGTGGATGGCTAGAGCCCCCGATCGATACACTTCAGAGATCATCCGGGAGTTCTACGCCAATTATTTGGAAACCATGGAGCAGAAAGCAAAAGAGGGGCAAAAATAGAAAGATCAGTCCAAGATGGAGAGTGTCATAGTATGAGGTCGCAATGTTGATATATCCAAGCTAACTATTTCTCGAGTGTTATGTGGGCCCCAATTCATACAACCATATGCTACACCGGAGTATGACTACCAGGTGAATGCCATGAAAATGATCAAGCAGATGGGCTTTGATGATAGGTGGAGGCAGATTCAATGGCTATCTGGGGTTATTTTTTAGGACAAAGAAGAAGCATAATGGGTCACTAACGGCAAGCAGGTTATAAAGAATTCTATGAACTTCATAGAAAAACCGTGATGGACATTAGTGTGCCGCCTATTGTCCTCGATAGTGAATGAAAATAACCTCAATGCAGATAGAGAATCTTTGGTAGAATGTATAATGTTTAGATACCCTATCAATATCCCGAGGGTCATTGCGAAGGAGATCCGGGAGTGGGCTATGGGATTGAGCACTACTATTCCATTCCTGAGTCTCGTATTCAGACTGTGCACAGAGGCAGGTATCAAGGTGCATCGTGGTGAATATCACTTGATAGGACGACAGTAAATTGAAGATATTTGTTTAATTCGGGATGAAATAAACTCTGTAAGGCAGGCACAATTTTCTACCACAGTCCCAATATCACGGAGACGTAAGGGTGAGCAGGTGAATGCCCCCACCTAACAGGAGCAGGGTGAGACATTGGCTATAGATGTTGGTCATTTAGAGGAATCTCCTAGCACCTCTTCCGCACCACCTATGGGCCTTCCGACCCAGACTCTAACTGGGTACATGCTAGTTACTCAAGAATTTCTTAGAAGCGGGCCAAGAGACTTACCATAGCTGAGAAGAAGGTTTAGTCTATGATGGAGAACATCAAGCCTTGGGTAAAGGTTGAGATTGAGATAGCTGCACAGGTCCTACACGCCAGGGTAGATGGCTTTGAGAGAAGATTCAATGAGCGTATGGACGAGCAGACTCACTCAGACAATTTTCGTGAGGAGTTGGCAGCTCTTTGGAGTCAAGTGGTCGAGTTTTCATCACGACAGTTGGAAATTAGCAGTATCCACTCTTTAGTACCTTGACATTGGTGTTGACGAGGAACTTGATTTGGCAGCTTATTGGGAGCCTACAAGAGCCAAGAGAGAAAAAGGGAAAAAGAGGGTCTCTAAGGATGTTGGAAATGACACCCTAAAGAAGAAGAGAATGAGAGAAAAGAGAGAGTGCAAGCAGGGGAGATTGGAGAGTCAGCAGACTCATGACGAGCGCAGAGATTATTGGAACAAGGTGAAGGAGTGCGGCAACACTTCTCCTTCAGAAGTAAGAAAGAGGACTCCAGCTCCATCTTGAATAGTAGCACCATCAAAGTACATCTTCCATGCATAGGTCGAAGCTGCTTGAGAGAGCAAGAGGAACGGGTAGCTCTACCACTGCCCATGCAGAGCTTGTGGGTGGAAGGACCCTTTGGGTGAGCCACATTCAACCCCAGTTATTTCGGAGGTCATAGAGGCGACCGCTACTATTGAGGGGGTAGCCATTCCCCTTATTGATACCCCATTGAGTACGTTGGCCACCACCAACACCACTATTGCAGTGGAGATACCACCTCCATAAGATGACAGGAGCGCTTAGTGCACCACATGTATGTTCCCTTCCTTTTTCTTTACATTCTATGCTTCGAGGACGAAGCATGCTTTTTGAAAAGGGAGGGGGTGTACTTGTATTTTTGGTATTTTTTGATTCATCTGAGAGTTTTTCTTGTCATGTTTCTTTTTCCTCGGCCATACTATCTAGTAGAACTTGCATGGTTAGGATTTTTTTGTGCTTTGTTTAATCAGAAAGTAGCTAAGGAGTACTCAGTTGCACTAGTTTTAAAGTTTTAAAAACTTAACCCTGTTTAAAATTTTTTGATGGTTAGCTATGTACTGGTTGATTACAAAATATGATTTTAGTGGATCTTCTTGTGTCATCTAGTGTGTTAGCATGAGTAGTTCCTGTTAGCCATGTATAAACCGGACAGGTACAATAAATGCAAGACATGTACCATGGGTGCATTAGATCTAACTAGAACTTGCCCTATTGGTCTTTACATTGGTTTTTGGATGGTTGGTTAGGAAAGGATCATAGGCCAATTTTGTTTATCCCACTTTTATCTTAAATGACCCTACCAAAATAACATAATTCCCTTGATCCAGATTTTGAGCCTAAAATGAACTATTTTTCTTTGATTAACCAATTAACCGTACCCATTTTTATAATGAACCTATTTTGGCTCTGATCCCTCCATGGACATTGTGAACCTCAACATAGGCAAAATGCATAAGTTGTGGCTAGAGTAGGGATGCATAAATCTTGGGGAGGTCAAAAAGAAAGAGAAAAGAAAAAGGGGTTAAAAACAAGGTGCGATGTGAAAAAACAAAAAGAATAAAAAGAAGAAAAAAAGGAAGAAAAATTTAAAAAGAAGATACAAAAAGAGAAAGATGAATGAAAATTTGTAAAGTCACACTACACCCATATAATTGCATAAAAATGGTGAAAAGAGGAAAAGAACTGAAAAAACAAAAAAGGGTGAAAAAGTGAAAAATGGAGCCACATGTATATAGTTCCAAGGAGGTTTTAGTCACTAAACGGATTCCATATCTACCATACCTAGCCCGAAAGACTACATTACAAGATGAATCAAGTCCTATAGTGATCCTAGTCTGACCATCCGAAGAGTCGAAGTATAGAAAATAAGGGCAAGCCTATGATATCCAATATGAAAGTATTTGAAACTTCCTTGTGAGGGTGAGAGTCCTACTTGTTCAGTCTTACATTTCTTATTTTCCTATATCTGTTAGTGGGGGACTTAATTTTCTATGAGGGTACATAATTTGTGTTTGATTCTGCAAATTGTCTGTATAAAAAGCATTGGTGATGCCTTGACTATCTGTTAATAGCTAGATGACATATCTCGATCCCTATTTATCATGATTTGTGGTTGCTTTATGTACATATGTTGATTTGGTTTTATGGGAAAAAGGGTCAAAAGTTTTTTGAGTTTATGGTGCAAATTTGGATTGATTGTTGGCTGTAGTATCCTAGGTTTATTTTCTAGTTAAACATCATTTTTAGTTTTTTTTTCTTTGCTTGAGGACATTTAAAAGTATTAAGTTGAGGGTGTTGATGTGTTGTGAGTTTACAAAACTTTCGATGCTTAAAACTGATAAAATAGCATGGACTTAGGTATGTTTATATGGATATGAGGTGCTTTTACTTTGGTTTCAGGAAATATAGGTGTTGGAGCAAAAATGTGCAAAAGATGCTTAAAAGTGCAGAAAATCAGCCAAGTACAAATTTCAGTATGAGTCATACCTTGATTGTACGAGTCATACTGAGACCTGTGGAGAAACTCAGAAGGCTGGAATAAGGTGAAGGAAAAGTACGACTCTCAGTACAAGCAATACCAAGATGGTATGAGCCGTAACTGAAGTCGTCGAAATCTTTAGGGAAAATTGCACAAGGCAGTCTCTTGGTACGGGTGGAACCCATGGATCATAACAACTAATTATGAAAAGTACCATGAGCCATGGGGAGCTTCAGTGATTCTTAAAGACTTGGCAGAACTCCAGATGCAACAAGTAAGTATGAGTCGTAGGAAGAAGGTACAAGGCATACCACAACACTCGTAGAAAACTTCAGAGGAAGTCCAAGTTCTCAGAGCCAAGCCACGGATGGAATGTATGACTTGTAGGACTGTGGTACGATTCGTACTAGCTGCCAACACTTAGACAAATCTATAGAAGGAAAGGGATGTATGAGAGGCAGGTACAACCTGTACAATGCTGTTACAGGTTATAGGATTAGTGGTGAGTCAAGCCGGCGCCAGATATGAAAAATTTCCTATTAGCTTAGGAAAAGGTTTCTGATTCTGTATAAATACATTTTATGTTTTATTTTAGTAGGAGAACATATATAGAGAGGGAAAGTAGTAGACGTGTGAAAAGTTTTATTTGTGAATTTTTATCTTGGAGAGCAATTCTTAGGACCAACTGTTACACCCCGTAAAATTCCTGACACATAGATGGCCTATTCGCATGTTGGTTAAGAGTATTTGAAAGCCATACATGCTAGAAAAAGGCCCAGGAAAAGATCGGACGAGAAACCTGTCGAACC